>JAAAKL020006907.1:0-17475 GCA_010016065.2 Carybdea cf. marsupialis auct. non (Linnaeus, 1758) | reverse complement strand
TACAGTACTCCATGCAGGGTCGAATAGTGGACTTGTAAAGATACAGAATGGCCTCGGGAGTGAGGTAAGATTTGGCATGAAAGAGCGAACCACTTTTTCTAGAAGCAGATTTGGCAACAGAATGGATGTAAGAGTCCCAGCATAGGTCAGAGGAAAAAGAGAGGCCAAGCAGTCGCAAAGAAGAACATTCCTCAAGAGCAGAAATTTATTTGGGAAGTTTATGAGGAACTAGGCTAAAAAGAAGTACTCGGTACATTATAAACAAATAGAACCAACCTTTTAGAGCAATTCAAATTTTCTAGCTAAATCTACACTAAAAGTTCAAGAGCAAATGAAGCAGACTACTCCAAGACTTCCAATAACCCGTACACAATCGACGAGTAGTAGCAAGACACACAGAAACAATAGGATAAAATTGAAAATACCCAAAATCAAACTCAAGGCTGCCAGATCAGCAACTTACTTACTACCAGGGAGTAGCTGTTTTTAATAACCTACCTCAAGAAGTAAGGGAGGAAAATGGCTTTGTTAAATTCAAAGAAGCCCTAACACATTTATCTGTTTAATTGAGACCTTTTTGGTACAATTTATTGCTTTTATCTGTGAGTTTTACTTACAGAAACCAGTTAAGAAGAAAATTTGATGCCAACTTAATTAAAGAAACCATTGCAATTCGCGGTGTTTTATGGTGGTATGGAAAGGGGTTAGGATGTTACATGATTTCGTCACGCTCAGCAATAATCTAACAGCGTTTTGATTAATGTAGTCGATTGCTACGAATTTCATCCTGTTTAACACCTGAGCAAATGGCACAGGCCACTTGTTTGTCCAGCGTCAACAGGTTTAAGTGCAATGTTGTGATTTGTATCCCGATTGCGCGTTCTACGTCTCACATACTAAACAACTACTTTGTTTCCTCCATTTAAAAAAACAAAGAATGTAGTATCACAAAAGGAACGGTTTATTATTTTGTGAAGAAGTGTGACAAATGAGGCCAGGGTATGAAAAGTCTTAAATTTTCGATGACAAAATGTTTGAATCGCCAATAAGTGGAGGGCATGAAGAATATGTTGAAATCTACAAAGATCGATTCCATTTGTAGTCAGAGGTTTCACATCTTCACAAGGGCTCATGTTTAAAAAGCTCTGTTCCAAAAGATGACCGTGGGCCCTATACCTTCGCCTTTTACATAAACGGCTTTTTATGGTCACTGATCGGCAAACTACTATCGTGTAATGCAGTGCGAAAGTAATGACGTCACAAATCAAAGTTTTGGAAATAGTAAGATTTGACTCCAGGTATCTAAAGGCAACCCCAGAGTAATCTGTTTTGCAAAATACCAGACCTGTAGTGTACATAGTGTTTAAACGAAAGGCGTTTGAATTTCAAAAATCTCCAGTCAAAACTCTGTTAATATTCCTTTATTCCTTACGATAGGAACCAGCATCAAATAAGAAGATTTTGTCAGAGAGATTTAAAATTTTGCAAGCTGATATCTCGGCGTTGGGAAAGGGCATCACTCTCTCGTTTGGCCATTGGCGTTCATTCTACTAGGGTAACATGAGAATTAAGCAATTTCCCCGTAATTCAAATATTTTCAAAATCGTGACGTCACACTTTCCCTCCGCATTAAATCGATACAGATCCATTGTTGCTAAACTTGGAGGATGGGCAGGGGGCACGAAAACGTAATCGACATCTTCGACGGCCGCAGTAACAATCTTTCAAGTGTAGGGCATGTCATCGCCTCAAAGAACAAAATCTACCTTGGTGATTTATATCTTCTGATAAGGTGATTGATACACCGACAAGTGTAAAGTATATTTATTGATTGGTTGATTGATTTACGTATATTTGTAACGGATAAAACACTTCAGCTGATCAATGCTGTTATCAATGTGTGTCCTGTTTAAGAATAGATAGATAAAATTAGGTAACAACTTAGAAATACAACTAGTACAACTCTTAACAGCTGTTTACTATAAACTATCAGAATTCACTAAAAATAGGAAAATTGAAGGAAGTTGCTCACATTAGGAATACGGACAATTTCAAGTTAAATAATGGTAGCCATCCCCTCTCTGCTGTACTTAGCCGTAACGATCCTTCAATAGATTCTAGGTAACCGTATGTCTAGCCTTTATTTCTTCATTTTATTAATAATTTCTTATTCTATTTATTAATATCAATATTCTCATTTCATTTATATATTAGATGTCTATTTTTGTTAATATATTTTGTTTCTTTGCTTTGTTTATATCATATTTTTCTCATGTTTTCTGACCCACTCACCCTCTCGTGTTTGTAATGTATGCCCATCTCCATTATTGCCATACTCCTATTTAGCTTTGTTATATACTCGTTCCCAGCTCTTTTCAGCTAGGGCTCGACACCTTGAACTCTATATAAAAACAGAGTTCAATACCTCAACATGGCATACCTTCATTGGAATGTAACATGTTACAATTTAAGTTTAAGTCAATATATTTTCCTGCAAGTGTTTATAGTAATATTCCCAATAGACCTGAAGAACTCAGTTATAGACGAAACGTTGTCTAAAACACAGTTTCATTTTTGGTGTATTATTCTTTCTAGCTGATTCATACGTGACCCGTGTTCTTCGTGAAGGGTTTAAGCGTGGACTCCGCTACGCGGAAATTTTAGGATGCAACCCCAAGTTCTTTGCCGCTCCGTAGAATTGACCTCCTCTACGCCCGCCGTTTTTTAGCAGAAAGAAACAGGCAGGCTACATTTGCAGGCTGTAAAATCACCTTCATGATATCATAGAATCTATGATGATATCATACAAGCTCCTACTAATCGACACATCAAAAGACTGATTCTCTATAATTACTCTACACAGTAATTAATTGGTTTGTTGGTTAAGTTTTGTGCCCTCAGAATGACACTTATCATCATTGGACTACATGCCTTTCTTTGTGAATCATACTTTCCGCGACAAGTTAAGATCTTTTTTTTTATCACTTTGAATAGATACCAGAGAAATAGAAAAGTATGTTACCAACGGGATATAATATATTTTTTTACAGCCTTGTCACACAAAGGCTTATCTGGAGACTGCCAAACGAGCAAAATAGCGTAGCTTATGGGTCTTCGCCCCATGATACACATGGGGAGCTTGTAACGCCCCCATGCCCTCAGCTGAAATGACTTGGTACGGCAGGCATCAGCCCACTACCTGAACGCTCGTTTTTAAAACCAGGGAGAAGTCGCTGCGTGTGTGTTATTGCCTAACAAGAAGAATCCAGATGATATTGCAAGATCAAGTAATGATCAGAGAAGTTCTTCAACATAGATTTATCAAGGTTCTCTATGGCAAAGTACTTCAAAAGCTGGGAAGTTCATTGCTCGGATTCTTTCCTAAGAACGAAACAGTGAGTGCATACTTGAGATAGATTAGTTCCCGAAGGCCGAAGGGGAAGGGGAAGACCTTGAGCGACGTCTTAGAGAACTATAGACCAAGGAAGACAACAAATGGCATGGTACACGTGGACGGAGGCTTGGGCAGCAACATCAGACAAAGCAGGGTAGAGATGTTCTCAGTGGCGTAGCCAGGGGTATGCTTGGTATGCTAAGCATGCCCTAGAAGAGGACTTCAAGGTAAAATAGCATACCCTGGTTCAAGTCTGTCACTTAATTAAAAAATATATTGGAGTAAAACAGAATGCGTCATTATTTTCCGCGGGGCTCCTGATTAAATATGTTTATTAAGCAACATCGTAGAGTGCGGGGCCCTTTTAGCCACTAAAAGCGTGGGTCCGGGGCTATGTCCCCCACCTAAAACCGCCACTGATAACTGCAGTAAGATCTTAAATAAGAATTTCCCGCAAAGGGCTTGAAATGTGATACTAAATAGACAAAATCGGAAAACATCCCCTAACTACATCCCGAATTTCCTTGGGGGAGTGCCAGACAGCGGTGAATATTTTCATGGAGCATGCCCTCAAAGATGCTTATACATAGCTAGCATACCCAACAAAGATGACCTGGCTACGCCACTGGATGTTCTGTGGACACTCTCCGTACAAGAACACACTAGGCGGATAAAAAAGGATCAGAAGCCATGTCTCTGGATATCAGTACACTGTTGATCTCATCTTTGTCTTTCCCCGTGAACCTCCCAGGTTGCATGCACCATCGACCAAAAACAAACATAAATGTGGACGTATTCAACGTACGTAGTCATACTATTGTTGTAATTGACCAAGTGGAACGTTATATTTATCACCAAAGAAGATGTCATAATACTTGCATTGATTCTCTAAACTTTTGTTATGCAATATATTGCACTCATCCTTTGACATCGAAGGACACCAACCACGCACGTTGCAGTTGACACCAAACGTTTTGAGAACATGAGCTTAAGATATGAGCAGACAAGACAGTGCTGTAAGACAATGATAGAAAATATGCCCTTTTTGCTGAGGTGAAATCAGTTTTCTGACTCGGTGAAATAAACGGGGAAGTAAACGTCTGTTTAAATATTTGTGAACAAGAGCTTGCGTGACGCATAGGTGAGCAGGGGATATCGCGAGAAAAGGGGATCTCCAAGTTGATGCGAAAGACCGGTACGACAGCATTCCCATTCGCCGGTGGGTCACCCGACCCAGCGTCATTGCTAACCACATCTGAATAACATTCATTCTATCAAGTTACTACATTCAAGATGGCTAAACGAATAACAGCGGAGCCGTTTCTTGTTCTCTCAACAGCTGTTTACGTTTCTCATACTTTAACAATGCCGCAGTTAGTTATAGAACTGGTTTGCCAACGAGAATACAATTCTTCCGTTTGTAGTAATCTAGAAGGAACACACTTCACCGGAGAACAAGATGCTGTTCATCAAACGACAGCATTTTGGATGGCTGCTTTACTTCTCTGTTCACTGGGACCATCAATTATAACGATATTCATTTGGGGCCCGGTGGGAGATCTTATTGGACGCTCGAAAGTTATGAGAATACCACCTGTTTTCATGTTTCTACAGAGTGCGGTCTATCTTACGATTGCGTTACGAATGGATGCATTGCCCCATCCAGGATTACTCTTGATTGGGTCGTTCTTGTCATGTGTTTATGGGGAATCACAAGGAATAGTAGCTTTAGCTAACTCGTATATGGCAGATATCTCTGTAGCAGAAGGTCGAACGCTTCGTATTGGCATCTTAGAGAGCTGCATGTTTATAGCCATTTCTATTTCCAGTATTATGTGTGGTGCTGTTCTTGCGAAGTTCGGATATTCAGCTGTCT
The DNA here is from genome assembly GCA_010016065.2 of Carybdea cf. marsupialis auct. non (Linnaeus, 1758). Lineage (NCBI taxonomy): Eukaryota > Metazoa > Cnidaria > Cubozoa > Carybdeida > Carybdeidae > Carybdea > Carybdea cf. marsupialis auct. non (Linnaeus, 1758). Next base: position 12,205 of record JAAAKL020006907.1, on the reverse strand, counting down.
TTGTTATGACTGGTATTCTTAGCGTATTTAATTACATTTACGTTAGCCGTTTTTTGAAATCGGAGAAAGAGATGGGGACCAGAGAGAAGGGAACACATTTTGACGATAGGGCTGTAACTGTTAGTAAATTTTCATCAAACCTGAAGGATACAAGTGTTGACAATAAGCCAGACATTTTCTCTAATGTCATACAGTTCCGATCACGAGTTTTGGACGTCATAGCAGGGATGTGTTCTGCAAAGGTTAAGAAAAAACTAGCCCTGCTTTTAGCGGCGTTCATATTAGCAGTGATTCCTTCCTTAGGAGAGATCATGTTGGGTGTTCTGTTTGTTAAACATTACCCCTTCAACTTTCAAGCTCTCGACATAGGAATTTTTGCTTCTATTCAAAGTGCTATGAGATCAGTGGCAGTTATTGTCACATATTTAACGTTTATCTACTGGCTTAAATTCTCTGATTACTTCATTGTTATCTTAGGACTTGTGTTTCAGGTTGTTTACTATGTTTTGGTTGGGTTAGCACGTTCATCTCAAATGTTGTATATCATTCAAATATTGGGTATGATGATGCCGTTACCTTATCCGGCGATACGTTCTGCAATTTCTAAACAGGTTGATAAACATCACCACGGCAGCATCTTGGCTCTAACTGAATCAGTTGACGCCCTTAGTGCCCTTGCCACGTCTTTATTTGCTAATACCATATATGCTGCCACAGTCAGTTTGTATTCGGGGTTCTTCAGCTTTTTACTAGCTTTATCATCAGCGGGTTCTTTAATTGTTGTATCGATACTGTATCATAAAGAAAGGAGAATCAGTAAGAAGACAAGTCCCCATGACGAGACAAGTAAACTTATCGATAATGTACCAGTATTGAACGGTTATGTCCCTACAATTATAGAATCAGCTTGTGTTTGATGGTGGATACAGCTATTGTATTATGTCATGAATAGAGTTGTTACAGTATTGTTACGCAGGCTAGAGTGTGCGTCTAAGTGTAATATAAAAGTCGGGTTTGTTTATACACTGAATTCTATATCTATGCATGCGAACACACTCATGGGAGCTCAACTTATATCACTTATTTTATGTTAATTCTGTGGTATTATATATAACCCTGCACACTATTGTCTGGTTGCTCGCTATCCGATTTGCTCTACGCATGTTCATATCGAACAAGCGGAGAATAGTCCTAAATTCAGTATTAAAACTAACGAATTAGTTCTTTTTTGAACTGCTAGTCTGCGCTGCAGACTATAGCAATTTGGTTGTTGTGGTCTGCATATCTGTGTCACTTTTCTTACCCCACGATAGTTTATTAGTTATAAATAGATTGTATCATTGTATCATATTCGCTATCAGTTAGATTGTGATGGATGATATGTTCAGGACAGGCACTTTGTGCTATGCAAACACGTCGTTAACATTTCGTGTTCGAATCCGTTAGGAGAAAGGCAAGAGAAGGCATATAGTTATGATCTCACAGGTAGACTTGTTAGGTAGTGCAGCTTAGGTTAATAGAATGTTTCTTACAAATCCCCCATGGTGCATCTGTTTTTTGCAATTCATCACTATCATGTCTCTAAAGCACAATTTACGCGTATGGTATATGACATTGAGTGAATATGCATATAAGTTTACAAACACTTGTTAATGAAGTTATTCGTCTTGTCATTTGTTTACTGATACACCAGTAACAACATGTCTTCAGATAACTATCTACTTCATAATATAGCCAGGTGGCATAGACAGAAGATAGCGTTATTTAAGATCGTACATTCATGATTTTGACCAGTAGGGAAAGGAGGGCGTACCTCTTTGCTCTCGGGCAGCAGAGCCTATTGTAATACTTAACAAGGGAGGAGTGGTCTGGAAATTGACAGCTTACTTTGCGGTCGTAAAGGTAATACTTATGCAAATGCATGTGTATATTAGGATGAGTTATAAACCAATCAGTAATGTGCTTGCTATTAAATACATATTTGTTAACATAGTTGTGTTTCAATCTCGAATTTTAAGATATTGAATCTTATAAATATTAACATTTAGCTGTACATACTAATGTTTGCAGAGTAATATAACTTTATATCAAAATAGAAAAATATACCCCTGATTTGATCAGAAGCGTAGCAATTTTCTTGTTCTAGAAATGATCATGTGTTCGCTATGTTAGAAATAGGGTCTTCTTATCGCAGAAGCAGCCTTTCTTGTATGTGAAATAGCGATCCCAATTTTTTCTTAGGGTGAGTTCGAACATTTAGTTCGGGATATGGCAAGGATTGCTTTGGATAAATCCTTAATGTTTGGAGTAACTTTGACGACAAGACAGGTGAGAATTTTGAGTAAGAACCGTGGAAGGTTGGTTTGAGGATAACTTGTAGGAAGACAAAAGCCATGCAGATTGATTCTTTAAGCCACTCTTCTATTGTCGCAAATTCAACTATCGAAGAAGTGCAGATGGAAATGAGCTACAATCTTTAAGAAATGGTTACAAATTTGGGGAACTTTTTGTGTGAGCACAGTGGTGAACCACTGCCGTGGTCTAGTGGATTAGTTCCTGGCCTTCTAATGAGGGTCAAGAGGGTCAGGGTTCCAATCCCGGAAGGGCCATTGGTGACGTCAGGAAGGGCATCCGGTCTTATAGTGCAAAGTGCTCCAGTAATAAGTCCCATGTATATGGACACCGTCAAACCCCATGAATGGGGAAAAGACGATAAACTAATAAAAAAACAGGTGTCCCAAAGTAAATCGGTTATTACAAGTAATAGATGAATAACAAAAAGTGTAGTAATTGATATAGTACGAGGAATAACATCAGACTTATGTTATTTCTGGGCTGATTTGCCACTTTGCCATTGAACTGCATGAGTTGCCTATTCCAGTGAATTTTGTTTTTCATTGAAGAACTGTTACGACCTTACAACTTTCATATGACAACAATCAACATTGGTAAGACAGCCCTAAGAGTAGCTTTAAAATAATTACCAGAAGAAACAGAAAATGGACTATCTCTGATCTGTATAGACACTGACAGTATAATATCGGTAACTGATAAAAAATGTTGCGCAGATTATTAAGTGATACAAAATGCATAATTCAAAGTAACAATGTTAAATAACCGTTGCTTGCTGCCTGGTTTACCATTACCCCAATCAGTACTTGGCAGCTTTAAGTTTTACTAATGAAACTTCAACTTAGCATGGTGATTGTTGCTTTTACTTAAAGCCTGAAGTAGATCGTTTGACAGAAGTGAACAACAGACAATATAAAGAAAAATAACATTTCTGCCATATATTTCTGCCAATACTTTTCAATACAATTTGAAACGCTCATAACCTGCTATTCCTGTTTTTCACAATGTTTACATGATGTATTTGTTGGCCATGGCATCGTCGCCTGCAGCAAGTATAGAACTTGTTAATCCCATCAACTGTGACTTTAAATTGTCTCTCTCTTCTCGGACTTTATTCAAACTTTCTTTCACATTGACAAATAGTCTCTTCATGGAACGATCAACTCGTCTGGTTGTTTTGTTATTCCTGACCAATACATTTCGCTTACTTTGACATTCTCTAAACAGTTGATTTGGACTTTGAAGAAGATATCCATACATCTTCTTCACTCGAGGTTCCAAAGCATCTACTTGATTACATATTTCCTTGACATGTTTGTGGCTATTGTCCCATTTCAGCTGCAAATCGCAAGTGCTGCCCCATCCTTCATCAACTTTTTGGTAAACTGATAGATGGCAATGCTTCAATGTTTCTAATTGTCTCTGTTGTCGAAGAATCTCTAGATTTATGAAGTCATTAGTGTCCTCGTGAATAAAGCCTTTTCCTCTCCTGATAAATAGATAGGCAGTGATTACAAGACAAAACAGTCCAATGCATGAGAACAATTGTGCGCTGTAGATAGCGTGTTGGCTTTGCACAGGGATATTTCTATGACTGGTGTAACAGGTGTCCACTTTAATTGATATTCCATCAATTTTGATCCGGTGATGGGGCAAACCTCTATCATTTCGGGATTCAGCGTGACCACTGGTGACTCTGTCACTATAAAAATCTTTCCAATTATAACTTCGTTTTGAATTGTCATAAAGTTTACAATTCTGAAGATAACCACTTACATCTTCTTCAGGCCCATGATGTCCGCATCTTTGAATCACGGAGTCATTGCTCTGCGAGAACGGAAATAAGATGCAACATCCAAAAACTAAAACTGCGAAGGAAGCTACAAATATCACTTGCGTCTCCATCGTACTCCTCCAAATTTTCTGTCAAAGTTTGCAATCAAGAAACTCCTTATTTAAAACAATTTCTTCAACTTATTTGACGTCATTGTTTGTCATGACGTCAAAGTAGAAATCAACATGGCTGACGCAAATGAAACGAAAATTTCTGAGTTTCCTCTTGACGAAAGCTTGTTTAAACCTGTTTCTTTTCTCATTTTTAGGTCTAGATATTTAAGAAAAGCTTCTTTCAGTTATGTTTACTAAATTCAAAGTTATAAAGCTAAGAAAAATCCGCAACAATAACAGTCAAGGCCGGAGGTGAGCTGTTTCCGGAGGACATCCTACACTTTAGAGTCAGATAGCCCTTTTTTCAAAATTACCATTTAATTTTTCGTGCATATTTGAAGTAAAATACATCTACGCAGTTATCGCCATAGGTCCTTATCCCATTAAGTTCTGAAATTTATATTATAGTAGTAATTTTTAAATTTGATGCTATCCGGCTTTACTTTAGCAATTGGGATGGCGTTTCCTTCTTTAAACAAATACTTAGCACCATTTCCCTTCTTTCATTAACTTTTATAAATTACTTTTGTCTTTTTCGCAGGCAGATCGTAACTACAGTAACTACATCACTAATTACCAATGTTTCCCAAAGTACCGTTTGCTGGAAAAAACAGTGTTTGGATTAAACCAAATATTCGCTCGAACAGAAAGATGACTGTTCGCCGTAAGTCAAGGAAGTCAAGTCAATTAAACCAGATAAAGTAGTGTCCGCAACGAAATAAGATACGTCCCTTGGATGTTTTCAAAGGTAACACATTTATTTTCTAACAGAGTAGTTGGTCCATCTTCCTCAAGGTCTATCTTAATACCAAGAAGAGATACGGGGGAGTGCTTGGGAATTGACACGTGGACATCTAATAAACAAGGTTGAAGTATAAATAGTTAATATCAACGCCATTTATTGGCCATTTCAAAATTTTTAGAAACTTTTTCTATTGATATTTTGACTTTATGACTATTATGACTGACTGATGAAAACCGGACAGAAAATTAGGCATTGAAATGTTTTATCTTTCTTGAAATATACTAAATAGTATTTAAGTTATTCTGCATCGTTAAATTAAAAAATAACATGTATTGTTATATTGACTTTACCACTATTACTCCTTTGCCTGCTCTTCACTATGCCCATACTTCAAATATCTTAATATTAAACTTGTCAACAATTTTTAATCTGAAATTCCAGATTTTCGACATTTCTGAGAAAAGGATCATGCAGGATTTGTGGAAAAAATTACGGCCATAATCATTTGCCAAATGCAATTTATTCATGAGAAGCTTTCGCTTAGTTTGTAATGTATATTTCAGGGCTACCTTTTTCTCTTACAATGCTTCCCCATTCCGTCATCTCGCTACGACGTACAACTTTGTATCATATATTTTATTTGTGAAGGCAGGTTTTAGTTATAATTTTTAGTTCCCAAATGGCACTATTATCTTTGCTCTTTCGTTGTTTTGTACTTTTTAAACTTACATTATCTTACTGTGCTTTCTAACCATTTAACACTTTAGAATACAGTGAATTTTCAATGTTCCAGTTACTAACCAGCAGAACGCATAGTAACTGGCGGCCATAATTTACCTCCCTCAAACGGTCACTTCATTCAGCAAATCAGAAGGGTTTCATTATCTGCACTTACATAAAGCAACGTTATTTATGTTGTACTAGCGTTCCAAAGTGGGAAGGCACAGAGGTCTTACAATTGTATACTTCAAATTATGGGTGAATAGCGAACTCAGTACGTACCATGTCAGATACGAGAAAATCGACATGTCGTATGTCGAAGACAACGTGATAGATCGGTGAATAAAATGCTGGTAGTGACAGAAACAAAAACCGGATCGGCAATCAAGGTTTATCTTCTAAAAACAATGACTGTCGGAGATATTACAATAATGAACAATTTTCAGTTACAGTACGAGGACGACCAGATTCAGTTGTAAGATCAGTATTTATTTCACTATTTAAGGAAAGTACAGGTAAACAAGACGATTATAGCTATTTATCCACGTCCGAGTGTTCAGTCCTAAAGTCTGCTGTATCTTTCCTAACATAATGAGCCTCGTCAGTGTGTATTTTCTCACAGATGCAAATCAACTGTAGCCAACGGGTAGCAAGCTTCTTGATTGGAATGAGTTACCAGCTGTATTGCGCTTTGAAGTCCTGCAATACCAACAGCATGTTTAAACACCTAAATATTTTGTTATGCCTCTGACCACATTTCTACTCTTGCTCTTAGGGGCCAAACGCACCATAGTGTTAGCCACCTGGTCGGTGACAAACCCCAAAAGTTCAACCTTTACTTAGTTGGTTTTAGCGCCATGGTAAATTTGACTTCAACCAGTTCAAGGTTCTGACCAGTAGAAGGACAGACACACCACAGAGCAGAAAAAATTGGCTTCCTGGAGAAAAAATCTTACGATTTTATCATTTAGGCATTACATAGATGATATCTTGAAAAGTAGTACAGATAAAAGAAGTGTGAAATAATCAGCCATGCTTGCATCTTGACGACGGAAACTGTTGTTCGCTGCCTAATAAAAATGGTAATGTAGAGCCTCATGTCAGGATCCATATCCAAAAATTTATAAATGCATTTTGTTATCTTAGATTATGAAGGTTATTTGTTGAATAAATGAAACAACCGTACGTGATGTCTTTATTCCTCTCCACAGCATTTCTGGTAAAATTACCTAAGAACATTTATATCATTATGCCAAACATTTATATCAGGCATCTCTCGCGATTTCAAATATTGTCAATAAATAGCTTAATAGGGAGTTTCATTACTAATACCGTCAGTTATCGTGTGAAATGTACACATGTAGCTTGATTTATAAACACTCTGATTAGAATAGGTGATGGTTTATTAGCTTAAAGAGGTCCCTCCTTCTTTCCAATAACTTCAAATACTTTTAAACAAGTCAAATGGGAAAACCAGCCTTAGATGCTTGAGTCTAGTGTCAATTCCGTTCATTCTAATTTCAAAAAATCTCTTACCCACACAAGCGTATCATCAGCTTGATGCAATAGTTTACCATAGTTTATTCCCAGAGTTATCCTTGAGGAAGTTTCTAGACTTGCTTAGCAATGCAATACAATGATTTTATATATCTGGAATAAACGAAATCTTTTTTCTCAATCGACTTTTCATGTATTACCATGGGAAGGGCTCTGATTGTCTTTCCTAGTGAATTCAGATTGCTAACTTTGATGCAGGCGTTTCTCTGAACATTTTCATCATCTTAATGCCATTGTTGTCCGTTAATGCATTAACACTTGCCCTACTGAAAGCTGCTCACACCTTGGTGTCATTACCAAATATCCTGAAAGTCGCTCGCAGCAATTCGATCGGTAAATAAACTAAAAAATATAATAAATGATAAATACATACGTTTATATTTTTTAACACTTTCCTCCGCTGTATACTTGATAAAAGGTATAAGACCAAAAGCTTGCAGGTAGCATCAGAGCATTTTTAGTGTTTCGGAAGCTTCGAAACTTATCGTTTATTCATCAGGGCAGTCATTTTTTTACATAGTTTTCTACAAAGCTAATGGCTAAACAAAAAAATATTAGGTTACCGGTGGTTGGGTCCTCAGTCACCCTTTCGACAACATACACAGCGATGGGAAATAAAGATACCACACAAGTATACATATGGGACGATCCACACAAAAAGGGATAAAATTGTGAAAAAGTAGCTGCACAGAAATAGCGTAAGGATACCATTTCTCACTGGATAATACAAGTAAACACTGGATAACTCAATTATACTCTCCAATGGGACTCACAATTAAGACAGAATGAAACCAAATCGTTTACTAATTATGGTAACCAAATTTAGCAATGGAAACCGATATACACAATACTTACCCAACAAGGGAGATTTGCACACAACTAAATACTGTACAAACATAAAACTAAAAATGGAGCAGCCCTAAAAGCCCACATAACTAAATGTACCTCTAATTATTCTATTCAACTACCCCTCTTAAATTCAATCCAAATCGGAATAAAGCTACCTAGTGTATACTGCCAATAGCTCTCTTTATGTCTACTCCGCTATTCTATTCAAGCCTCTAACCCTAACATCCTTTTCAAAACCTTTGTGACTTTCCTCTGAAAAATGACAAAAAATAATTCCACTTGCGGTACTGCCCTTGTTTAAATCTACGAATCGCTGCCTTACAATTGTTAAGCCTGATTCTAAACGCTGTTCTCTTGCTACCTACATACTGTTTCTTGCATATGCTAATAATAGTCCAGTTCATCTGTTTTCGATTTATTTACATCTTTTTTATTTGGATCCAAGGGCAAGACACGCCTTTTAGTTTTATTCGACACATGAACAACTTCCATTCTATTATAAAACTTACTATCCACTTTTTATAGGACTTTAGAGACCAGTATCTTGAAAAGGTGTTAAGCTTCAGGCCTGAAAATGACCCCCTCTCCCTTTGTTAGTGGGGCAAATGCCTCAAATCTCAGTGATGGTATATTTTCTATTCTTCTATTACTTTTAACATTTTCTTCTTTAAATTCTCTCTTCTTTATAAAACGGTGCAACTTTCAATGGATTTTGGACAGATTGATTTGTCTTATGGCGGTCCTTTCATGATCAATCACATGACACAGAAAAGCCGGTCTCCACAATGTCGTAAAGAAGTTGATGTCCATAGATAGAGAATTACGAGTTGGCTTCAGGGGTTGATCCGGCGCTTGAGATTAGGGGGGCCATTTGGAAAAAATATAGGTACTCCCAGGCACTCAGCCAAGAGTGTAGCAGAAAAGCCTATATGAAACTTTGAAATTTTAACGTTTGGGGAGCCATGGCCCCCCGCCCCCCCTCTGGATCCGCGCCTGGTTGGCTTGGTGACTAGAAATGTACTATCTTATCATTGTGGATTACTTAGCTCAGCTGGTAGAGGAGACGCTGCTGATAGATGGAATATGGGTTTGATTCCATGTGGTGACATATTTTCTATTTCTCTACTATCTTCTTGATGAAAAAGAATGTCATGATGGCAAGTCATTAAAAGTCGACCGGTTCCCGAAAATACCTTCTGATGACGTTCTTATGATTACAAGCAAATGTTACTTTGTTTCTCCTCTGAAGTTTTCCTCTGACGTAAGAAATCGTCATGTAAATAAAGTAATTAAGTATCTACTTAATCTAATCCCCCTTGGAAACTGATACCATATATTTTGTCAATCTTGAGCTTCAAACGACTCCTTTCGGCCAATACTTGAAGTAAAATGTGCACCTAACCTTTGACTTAGAGAAATCAAGCATTAGCTTCTTTTACCGTCAGAACCAAATTATATTTGCCATGCATGAAATAGGCATTAGATTTCATATCTTGGAGTCAATGTTTCCCTCACTTAAACTACATGAAGCTACGTTTCGGAGTCAGTCCTTCTTCCTCTTCTTGGTGCTCTTCGTAATACAGATTCAACAGTTACAGAAATCTGTCTTGGGCTATTCTTTTGAATCGTGCTAAGCTTTCATCCTTTGCAAATTCAAGCATTTCTTTTTCTGGTCTTCCTCTACTCCTTCCCCTTTTTGGTCTACTTTCCATCACTAACTTCAAGAGGCTTTCATGTCTGAAGTTGTGAGCAGCTCACTTCTTTCTTTTAATCTGCTTTCAAAATAAACTGCAGCTTCTAATTGTTTTCAAATAGCACTTCGTCTTAAACCTCGGTAGATAGAACATCATGGTGATGAGATAGTGATTACGCCAAGATGAGTGTGTAAGAGACATTTTCTTCGTTACTGTTACAGATTCAGTCTTTGCTTGAGATTCTCATGTACAGATCTCAAAACACCAGACGAGATTACACTCCTTCCGGATATCACCGGCTCCGAAATATTTGTTTAGTTCGAATGCTACCTACCTCTTAAGGAAATAAACTTAATTCCGATTATGTTCAAGGTAAGAAAGTAAATTCACAACATAAGTTTAAAATATTGTGTGTGAAACCGAGGGAGGTAGAAAGGAAAGACGTAGGCGTTAAAACTAATTGTTGTAGTTGACAGAGCTGTGACGACTCAATATTTTTCCGACAAATTAAATAATGGTACATCATGTTTACATGTCATCTCTACTCTCAACATTTCTACTAGCTGTGTGTACACAAAGTAGACGGGAACTGAAGAAGTCAAGTAAAATTATTGGTCATCAATAGACTAATTTAGTATTATGAATTCTGAAAAAGTCAACAATAATTTGAATACTGTCATGATGAACAAACCATTTAATAACATCAGCAAAAAGAGCTGGTAACTTCTATTAAATTTTAAGTATAATGCAATATTGAAGGAAGTCATTAATTAATGCGAGAGGCAATGTTTGATTGAGGCATTTGGAATGAAGTGAAGTCTGGCAGAGTTCCATGAACCACTGAAACTTGAATGAACGTTTCTGTCGCCAAGAACTGGTACATCCCTGTGCACTAGAAAGCAAAGCATATAAATAGACTAAGAGCCAAGAAAGTGACACATCAGTCTCTCTATTCGCGTACTTGTAACAACAAACACATATCGCATCAGATAACAAATGACTATGAAGATCTCACTCCTACTAGTGGCTGTCGTATTCTCTGTTCTGATTTGGGATGTGACTCCAATTGCTATCGGAGGAAACAACATGCAGGGTGGAAAAAGGAGCACCACTGAACAAACGTTGAGGAGGGTATGATATAGTTTTACTAAATATGAACACTGTCTGTTATTGATACCAGAAACATTCTTCTGAAGTCATTTCTTTATCCATAGATTGTTTATTCAGTAGATTAATAAGACGCATTTGCCGATTCGATAAGGACTGTCAACCTCTTTTTCATACGAAAACCAAAGGTTGCACCGAAGGTCTTTCCTTGTTGTTGCCATTTCAAAAATGGCGCAAGCATCCCTAGTGTATAAACAGAAGTTGATTACTTGAGCTGAACAATAATGTTACATCCTCGAATAACTTGCTGGCCTTAATAGCTTTCGTGGAAAGTTGCAATAAGTTTAGGTTCATTCTCTTAAGTATCTCATGTTAATTCTTCAAGTGATATGAATTTACTTTACTTCGGAGCAGAGTAAATTAATAAATATCAGAGTTATGATGTCGTGCCCTATAAGCTACGTATTTCATTATATTAGTAAGTCGTCGCAGCGAACAATAAGTTACTGTATCTCAATATCTTAACAATTTCCTATACTATAGTTTTGGTTGTCATGATGACCACTGTGACTACGTTCCGTAGCCATCGAACGAAAGTATCCCTAGTACATTTTTCAAAGGGTTAGTAAGGATGTCAAGGGTTTCTACGTTGCAGAGAAGAGGGAAGATGGTTGAAATGATTTGACTGAATACACAGAAATAACCTAAGTTTCATGAGTTCTTTCTTAATTTGAAGAAAATATGAGGATATGGGCCAAAAACGTGTTGCTTTAAGTTCATTTATGGTTTTATAAGTCATTGTGACACACAGGAAACTGATGGATAAATTTGAGACATTGCTTACTGGGGCAAAAATGTCTTCCCTAATCTATACTCTGCACGCTACGTTTGTTTAACAAGGCACGTGGTCAACAACCTTTTCTTCTCGGGGACTCCCTCATGTATCAGAAATATTACTTGCGGGTCCCTTAGAAAATTTGAGGGTTGTATAAAGTGTGTATGTACCCTTTGTATGTATTCCGCCGATACGAAATATAACGCTTATAACTTTTTGTTGATTTGCTTTGGAGATATACGGTCCATCGCAGATTAAATTAGCATGTACTACATCCAATTCTCACCAAATGATGAACCCCTATAGCATCCTTTTTATATCCCTATATGGTGTCTGCATGGCAGCTTTTAAAGCCACTGCACGAGGCAAGGTATGATGGATCTAGTCATTCATCAATTG
>JAAAKL020006906.1:0-17476 GCA_010016065.2 Carybdea cf. marsupialis auct. non (Linnaeus, 1758) | reverse complement strand
CTGTAAATAAAACTGTTATGTTCTACTACTGGCTGACATTGTTAAAAACGCAAAAGAAGAACAAAAGCAAAAAAAAACTACTCAAATTTTTAGAAAATCAAGCGTTTGATTTAAATCGTGCCAACCCTGATAATGAAACATTTAAATTTCAAAGTACTTTGAAGCTTTTAACTTTTTTATTGAGTTCTGAAAATAAAGGATTTGGTTATGGTACCATTTTAAACGTATGGTGCGGTCTGACTCCATTCCAGTGGCCGAAATCTGGCCTTTGGCGTCACAATCGGGTGGCCATCACTGCCCTGTGTACCTTAAATAATTGATAGCTATTTATTCAAATTTTTAATGTGATAAGGTGGGCACGTTGTAGAGTGCCTCGTCAATACCATAAATAGGGACTTTATAGGGACGGTAATAATCAAGTACTATTTATTTACATATTGATTCTTAAGAACAAAATTGTTATTTTGCAAAACTGAGGCTTACAAGTTGTCCAAACACATCGATCCATCATTTGTCAAAGGGAAGGCTTTACTGTTTACCTTGTAGTCGTGTTATTTGAACTTGAGTACAGTAGCTGAGTCCTCTGTCGTGCTAAAAGCTCTTTTCAATGAAACAAAAACTAGACGAAAGAATAACAATGATCACAGTAAATGGGACATACAAGGAGTAAAACAGCGAAGACCACGTTACGAATTGATTATTTTGCCCACAGAAAGCAACAGACAAGAAGGAAGCGTTTGTTTGAATGAACAGTTCTCAGAACCGGAGAGAAAATTTCACGCGATTGATGAAATGAGCGCTTCATTATTGTGTAACAGCATCCCTTTTCTCCAATGACTTTGATGATAAAAAGTTCACTTATTTTAGTTCGGGATGGTCAGAATGAGTGATTCGCTAAAAACTACCTTGTTTACATAAATAGATACGACCTAGCTAAAGTAACGGAGTGAAAGGAAAGAAGTATGAGAAACGAATGTAACTCACGTCACATTAAAAGACAAACCCTAGAAACTCTCGTGTGCTCTATCAGGTTTAATTGCCATTCGTATGATATATATCCCAATGGTCACACTGTATCTTTTCCTCTTCGGATGAATACTTGTCTATTTTAACAATAGCCTTGATTCAAGACGAATGACGATTTTTTGTTCTTTCTTTCTGGTGGCCTCGGGTAGACCAAATAGATTTAACGGACAGGGGGTATGAAACGACAGAGAAAATAGGAGGGAAAGTTTTGGCATTACTACAATTGGAGAAGTCTCAATCGTAGTAAGCGAGCCGCATGAAGTTATAGGAATAAGGTTGCACCGTCATAGTGAAGATAAGACATGTATTACTGGTCCAAGGAAATTGTCACTGTCCATTGCCAATGTAAATTGCTATAAGAACCAGTAAGATCGTAATCCGGTTAGGTACTTAGGCTTATACTGCGGGGAGTGATGGCATTTGTATTTAATGGCCACTTTGGTTTAGTCTGCACTAAATGGTGGTGGTATAGTATGCTGGTTTGGGGAAGGGAAACTGAGGTAGTGAACAGGGAAAAGGGAGAAAGGTTAATTTTGATACTCATAAAACTAAGGAGTGAGGTAAAGCCCTCGTAGTGACGCTTGTATATACGGGTAATATCATTTTTATGTGACCACTTTTCTAACTTTGTTCACTGATGCCTGCTTCTCATAAAAGTGGAACAAAAGACTGCCACCTTGCTCATGGCTAGCTGTGACGTATAAACATCGCTGAGGTAAAAATCGAGGGTTAAAGTACTCCCTAGAAATCTCGTTTACTCTGGTCAGTTATTTATTACTTTACCCCTAGAAAGGTTGTTGGTAATAAGCCCTATGTATTGCTTTTTTATAGCTCCTGTACGCTTTTTACAAAGATGTTAAATCGTATAAATTCATTCCATAATTTTACGGAGCTTCCTGTGACGTCATCATTAGAAAGCATGGAATTCAGACATTGAAATTTTCATGTGTTAATGTTTGTTACCTAATTACATCTGTAGTTTGTATTTAATAGACTTGACTACATGACCTATGTAAGCTTTAAAAAGTTTAATAAAGCAGATGACGTCATCATAATATCATTTTAACATCATCGTCAAGGTTTATATGTCGTCACAATCACGACATATCCCATGATGTCTCCAATTCCTTTCCTAGATTACTGTTTGACTGTCCTTTTCTTTACTATTTTGAGAAGTGAAAACGAGGAAAATTAACAATGTCGAGTAAGCCCCTGGATTTGTATTGCAGTGTATGTATGTGTATATGTATATGTGGGCCCAGTATATATACGAGTGAGGAGATATGATGCTTACACCACTAACGTCTTTTTGCTTAAACAAATCGATGTGGTCACAAGAGCTTGTTAAACAAGAGCTGTTTTACAAGGTATATTGGTCGGTGAGAGCCGGGACAGATTTTTGTGTCATTTCGGCTTTATCCAAGTACTTTGGTTAGTGCTCGCACCATTGACTATCAACGATTATGTTACTTTCTATCAATTTTTCAAGAAATTTGTACCCTTGATAAATTTAGTGAAATCTGATCACATTGTACCTTTGATAAATTTAGAGAAATCTTATCACATTTAAATTAATAAAAGTTACCTGAAACAAATTGCTTTAACTTTCAGACAGTTCGGTAAGTTTGGAGTTTTTGTGAGCTGATAAAACTGCAAAGAAAAAAGGACTGTTTGGAAATTTGTAAGGATAAACAAAACGATTCAATTTGACAAACCATCTTCAAAACTTACGCCAGAATTTTTATTTTAACAGAACTCTCTAGTTAGACCAGGGCGTTCGTAATCCGAAGCGACTATGTGCGTACAATTTCAACAGTAAGCTTTTGCCCCCTTGCTCTCATGCCAACAGATCAGGGCGCAAGCGGTGAGCTCATGGCCTTCAAAACATCCGATCTCTTCAGGGTATATAGAGGGGACGCGTTTGACAGGGATCTCTGATAAGAAGTCGGAAATGAACACTTCTCTTCTTACAATGTGTGATACACATGCAGCAAAATTAAAACTTGGCTTTAAATATCGTAAAAGGTTATTTACGGTAACCCGAGGTTTATGGAATGCTGTTCTGATCTAATTGTATCAAGTGGTATGAATGTGTGAGATACAACAATGGGCAATATGAAGAAGCTTAAGTTACATCAGGTAAGTTAGATATTGGTAAAGAAGTCAGTATTTATCAATTGAATGTACCCTTGTCTTATCATATTTCTTTCTTGTCTTGTCATATTTTACTTTAAAAGGATTATTACTATTTTGTTACCTCCAACATCATTGGCAAGTATTAACAATGCTTCACTTTTCTCTACTTCCATCAAAGATACCAATATTTTCCTTTGCCGTATGAATATGGCCTCGTACCTTGACTCTTCTTTCGATTTGGCTACTTCCCCGAAGGTCAATAAGTCTTCGCCTTCATTATGATATTACGTAGTATAGCTAATACTTCAACTGCAACAGAGCCAGTCCTAATCTATGACATGAAATACTTTCTGCTGGGCGTGACACTTAATCATACAGTTATACTTCTGACTTGTGAATAAAAAGTTAAAGAAAAAGTTTGCTAGGTTATTGATAAACTCAGTTTATTGCGGTTTGAAATTTAAGAGAAGCGGAAAATATTCATTGTCTTATACGAAAACAATCTTTGCCTTAGTGATAAATCGCAAAAGAACATGGGGCTGCAAAAGTGAGTTATGTCTTAACTTTATGATCATGCGACTATTCATTTGTCTCTTAGACTTGTCTCTTAGGCTCTTGTGCTCTAAAGCTGCATAGAATTGAAAGTTATTTCTAAAGGTAGGTAGAATGGAGTAGAATAATGAAGCTCTCTGACATAAGGGGGTTGCTACATGTTAGAAAACAACGAGTATTGTGTTCTCATTACGTCTGTCTGAATACGATGGTTTAAAAGAACAAGGATTAAGAATTGTATTTTACAGCACAGGGAAAAGTTTTTATGCAACTGCATCAGTAATGCGCCTTAGCTGGCAATCTAACTGATTAAACAATTCCGAGATTCATGGACTAGTTGAAGAGTAGCGATTTCAAATGGACAGAATTCTCTTTGTCTGCAGAGGGTGTAACTTTCATATCTACCTCGGTTTTGTATGGAAATGAACACTAACTAGAAACCAGGCTTTTCCGGTATATAATAATTAAAGACAAAGACACAAATGTTATGGTATTACTTTTGATGGAAAAAATTCTAATTAGATATTTGCTGTCAAAAACCATTTACAACATGTATGAAATAGACAGTTAAAATGACTCTAATTTCATCAGGGATTTAACTTTCACGAGAGACAGTTCCCATCATAACAAATGAGTGGGCCTAAGGGGATAACATTTCAAGAGTATTATAGAAAAAAACAACATTGCCATACTTACAATGTCTGTTAAATGCCCTCATAATAATTCTGCTGAAACATGGGGCAAGACATACAGGCTAAAACACCTTTGATTTAAGTTGCAATAATTATGACATCCATTTCTAAGGTTAAGTCATAAACTAGGCATGTTGATATCGGCAAACCAACAGAATGTAAATTTCAACTTGACATCTTTTGTTATGTATGTGCTCATGATCATTAAAAATTCCAGTAACGAAAGTTTCACTACATTTTTATCCTCCGCATTTCACAATAAATAGGATAGTAGGGCTCTTTAGGCGTCGTATGACGTTACGTTCTTCCCTTCCCTTATATGAGTATGAGACCATTTCAATATAGGGGGCACAACGTTTTGCCTAAACTTTAGGTCTAAAATATCCGTGGAAACTTTGAATTATCAATCAATCTTGTTCTGCTAGTTAATTGAATTCCAGTATTTCCATATTGATAACGCATTTTTGGCTCGAATATTTGCCAATAGGGCATTTAGTAAACCCCTTGATCAATATTTCGTGTATCAACTTGTACGTAAGGTTGTAGCTTGACAAGCTTCAAGACTCTATTAGTCCATGCTTAACTTTGTGGGCTTACAAGCCTTATTAACGATCGAAAACGTAGCCAATGAAATCTCTCTTTCTGGATGTGGGAAATTACTTGGTTAACTGACAAACACGGTGTTTTACTGTACAAGAAAAGTCCCAGATAAGATCTCTCGTTGTATGCAAAGATTATGGTGATGACCATGTTGATAATTATGTAATGATTATGTTGATAATTAGGTTGATAATTGTGTTGATGATTATGTTGATGATTGTGTTGATGATTATGTTGATGATTGTGTTGATGATTATGTTGATGATTATGTTGATGATTATGTTGATGATTATGTTGATGATTATGTCATGGAAAATCTATTATTCTTTAACGATTGATAAATATATTTTTACTTGCATCATAAAAGTCTTGGATATGTTTTTCGCCAAGTGTACCATCCGGCTTACACGCTTACATACAGCTTATATCTACACTCTTCCAGGTGATAAAGATAGCAGTTATATATCTAACAGCATTATGTTACTGTTGTGATGGCGGTAACAAACGATCAAGGCCTGAAATTTGGTTTCATGGTATAAAGATCATCCGGAAAAATTTTATTGTCGTAAAGAATAAGAAAAATTCCCTCGCCAAATTGAGGGTTAAGAAAAACGGATTGACGTATTGGACACTTTCTGGTGCTGGTACTGTTCAAGAAAGAAATGAAACACTCAACAAGATGTTCGAGTTTGGGAAAGCACTTAATGTCAGTTTGTCAAACTTGATAATAATAAATACAGACTTGAAGACGAGGTCAACAATGGATCGAAATCGAGACTATTTAGAGAGAACAAATCGAATAATACCAAGTGTTAAAACAAAAAACTGTTATGATTTATTCTATGGTAGAGGAAAGAAGAAATCAGGACAAATATCAGTTTATCCAACAAACAGGAGAAACATTTTATTATATTGTAAAACAGGATATTTGTTGCAAATTAACGAAAGTGGAAGAATAAGTGGTACCACCAACGCAAGTTCAAGATACGGTAAGTTTTGTATTACAAAATTGTGAATGTCCCTTACATAAAATGACAGGAGCCTACTTAGATTTTGGCCTAGATATTCGGCGTCATACCGTAAATTGTCTGATGAATATCAATAAACGAGCAAACGATCATACAGGTTACATCCATCCATTTAGAGGAATACTCTATAACACAACTCCTATCTGATGTGGTAAACTGCTTCAAGCACTGCAGTGGCTGATATGCTGAAGTCAATGTTATGTTACGAAAGGCGTAGAAAGAGGATGATAAGTTGAATTGTTAGTTAGAACCCGAGACATTTCATCAGACCCTTGCAGGCGAAACAATTTGGGTCACAATCAGAAGCCATGCCCTTTCCTGGAAAGTGTAGTGTGTATGGGGGGGAGGTGGGGGGAGGTGAGGTGCATTACAATTTTGACTACTTCTTCAAACTGTAATATGGAAATGCAATCGAACTACCTAAAGTCGAATAAAACTTGCGAAATTACTTTGGTAGAATTTGCAAAGTGAGATGACAAAGTTGTGACGAAAATGTAAACATGACCACCTCCCTGTTGGCTGTTGTATGAGCATTGACGATTACGAGATTACTAAATAAGGATCTCATAAGGCAATGCTACCCCTTGGCATGGGGATACCGATGTTGGCGAAGTCTATTTTGCTAACTATTAAGAAAAAAAATCGCACGAAGATAGTGATGTCGGTGATGACTACCAGGAATCTAACTGCGCAGATGATCTCTATCATAATACATAAAGTTTCACTGGGTACAACATTCAAAATAGTTTGTTGGTTGGTACATAACAGTAAAACTGCTCGAAATAGCGAAAACGTTTTACTAAAATGTTTTTGCTATTTTGTGCAGTTTTAACATGGTAATATGTTAGTCTCAGATGGGACCCCGGGATTTTCGCACCATCTAACATCGATTAGCTTAGCTTTTCAAGATTTCTCCTTTTTTGTCTCCTTTAGCTGTTCTAGAGCTTCAGGTAATCAGCAGTACTGTTAAAAGAATAAAAAGTCTTGCTACTGGCAGATATCTGGCAATTAACCGCAAAGGAAAGCTAGTAAGCAAGGTATGTAGCACAAGGACACAACTGTTATTTACATAGTTAAATAATCGAGGTCCTTACAAACAGAATGGGCCAATGTGTTAGTACTATATGCATTCCAACGATATTGTTTCATTGGAATCAATCGCACTATATTTGCGACAGACAATTATTTCATACTCTCCCTCGCTATTGACGGGAAGAACAATATATTAAATCGTAAAGGACAAATTACCACTTGTTCAAACATTTAATCTCCATAATTACAGCGCAGATGTTGGAGGGTCTGTCTCTTGAACCTAGATGGCAGAATCATGATGTGGTTAAGCATGTGGTCTTTACTCGGATTCGCAAGATATTATGATGAACGTTTTGTTAAAATCTTGAAGCATGCAACAGTCTACATTTTCCCAAAAGAAGATACTTGTATTCAGGCATTCCTAAAAAAAACATACGGTGTCTAATGGCCGATCTCTGCACCTGTTTTTATACATGGGAACAGTGAGATCAAATCCCCAAATTGGTCATCTTGAACCATTTTAGTGTGACATTTATCCGACTATATGGTTATGCTTTGCAAAGTTGAATTGAAATGATCCCTTATATCTCGGCCTTGCCAGCCTCTGCTTAAGGTAAACTCTCATATCACAAGACTGAACGATGGTATTGGTTAGCAGATTTTGTAGTTTCATGAAAATATCTGTACATAGATGGTCGGAAATATCAGCTTGCTTTTTTCAGCACTTTGTTTGATACTCTCAATGTATAACTTCCAACGTAACTATGAAGAAATTATTAATTCCCCTTCCCTTTAATAGATAAATCCTTCAAGAGATACATACTTTGAAGAAGAGATACTGGAGAATTATTACCATACCTTCAGTTCCTGTATGCACCCAAAACCAAAGAAGATTCTAAAATGGTTTATAGGTATCCGACGTAACGGGTATCCAAAAAGGGCGTCACGCACAGGACCAGGAGACCCAAGCATACAGTTTCAATACATCTTTACTGGATAGCATGTCATGCCCTTACTGCGCAGAGACGCAAAGAAACGAGCTCTTCTTCATAATGAAGTTGTGTTTGCTCTGAATGCTACTTCTCTAGTAAGCAGAGGAAAGCAAGATGGTATAAGGATGGTATGGCCTCCTCAATCAAACCCCTCCTCGCGAGATAAATTAGCTTGGATTATGCTCGACCAAGTGTCGGAAAATTCCGGCCCGTCAAAGATAACTACAAGCAATTTAGTGCTCCAGAAAACAAGAGTTTGCGTATGTAGAACGTTCGCTAAACAATCAATAGCGACATCTTGTCAAATGCTTACGTGTATGCAATCTCGTTAAGAACAAAAGTCACGATCCACATAGGTAGGTCAGGTATGACAGTAATTTTCGATGGACGATAAGTTAAAGATAATCTTGACATTAGTTGAGGCTGGCATCACAGGCACATCTTACCTGGATTTATGTGTTCGACTTTTACCATTTAGGGGACCTATTGCACAGCGTCATTCTTTAAGAATCCTTATAAAGATTTTTGTAAACTTATACAGTTTTAATTTTCACTCAGGTCTTAAGAATTGAATGTCTATGTTACTTGCTACTGTGATCGTCGGCAACGATTACCTTACCTACCAAAACTTTAAACTACCCAGAAATTAACCCAGATTTCTTAACAGCTAGTGTTAAATTTATGACTACTCATTTCTATCTCAAGTTATAGTTACGGGGTAACATTTTATGAAACGTTTCTTTAATGAACAGATTTTCCTATCAGATGGATAGTTCGTCTCGTAGTCAAGGTCCTTGCTCATTATGCTATGATTGCATTCATTAAGGACCCCCCTCCCTCCAAATTGCAAAACAAGTCAGTTAAAATTTACTTGATTGTGAAAGTATATTACTAAATATAAGTTAATGTAGCGAAATTTGAACACACCCTTGGTAAAAGGCTTCAATTTTTATCCTGTTAGTGCCCTTGCCCATGACTGTTAAGGGCTATGGAACCTTTGGAAGTTTATAGGAAACTGGACAAAAGGATGAATCTAGTAGCTTAAAAGGTGCCCTCTACTAATAATAAAGGAGTGAAATTGGTAACCTGTATCAAACTTGTTATAAGCAAAGCCGTTTTCGGTTTTCGCATTATTGCCATTTTCATCTGTAAGTTATCTTATAATTGAGTAAAAACTGTATGACGTCACTTAAAGTGTTGTTTAACCTTATTTAGTTCAACAAGATTTAAGGGAACTAGTTAAGCATAAGAATCAATAGTTTTAGTTTTCTCTTAAATCTTATCAATGAACTGAACTTGTGTAGCTGAAAGATAACTATTTTCTGTATTATGTTGAAGATAAGTTTACTTTGTGTAAATGCGTATTTTTCACCGATATTGAAGGGCGGGAAAATGTGGGAACCTATAGAGATGTAGTGCCTTGACTCTTGACGTAATTACCCCTCTATCTTAGGTATCAGCGATTAGCACTTCGGATTTGTTTAGCTGTATTACCTGTAAAAGACATCAATCTCTTTTATCAAGTAAGTCTCAAATGAAATCAGATTCACATGTTGTCAACAGTGGGGATTCTATACCTTAATGTGATACACTAAGCCTCCTCCAAGCGGATACGTTTGTCCCAACGTCAGTAAATGTACGAGAAAACATTTTAACTTGGTTTTTACCGTCTATTGAGAGCGCTTTAAAAAACTGTGTTTGATTTTAAAATAGTTGTAACCCGAAACCCTTTTTATCGGAATTAAGAACAACAGACGCCCAATTTTGGGTCCTTCAAGCCCAAAAATAGAAGATCGGCACATAACCCCACAGTCAAGACATTAGGGCTCGTCTCTTGCTTGTTTGTGTGCTAGATTAAAGAGAGAAATCGCTCCCTACTGAAGTGAGGACTCCCTTATTACAAGAAATTAACGCGGTACAATAACACGAATTTAAAAATTCGCGTTGAACGATGTTCTAAACGCGTCTACACGTCTGAAACAACGTTCATTTATGCCCGCGTAGATCTTCTATTTTGTTGCATAGTAATTCTGTAGGTCAGTATAGCGCTGCTTTTGTAGCTCATGTTGCTCTCTTGATACTACAACTTTTGATTCTCTTATGTTTGCTCAATAAAAAAAACCTCTGTAATTTAAAGTTTTTAAAGATTAAAAACCGCAGTCAAAACTGCCTTAGGAGGAATTTGCAGTAAATTAACACCATTAGAACGGCAAAAAGGTACTTGACTCGCGTTAATTAAAAGACACTTAAGAACTTAACTTAGAGATATTGCGTTAATAAGCCTCGCGTCAATATAAATCTCGTTACATAGTTTTTACGCTATTTTCCTTTAATAAGGTAGTTTTACAGCTTTAAGAAATAAAGCTACATACACTGACACTGGATATTTCGTACCTCTGACGGACCCTACGATTTCCTCCATTAACTTCAAGTGGAGATAGGGGGTACTGGTTGTGCCTTGATACTTAATCAAACCTCAGAAGTGGGGCTAGTAAACCGAACATTCTCTTTATAAAACCCAATGGATAAACTAACTGAAGCCCCCCAGGTAAAGAGTGAAGAGGTAGCTCAGATAGTAATTGAGAACGGTTTGGGTATGAGACGCTCTATGATCCCTCAAACCACATATAACTCTGCCAGTTTATACAAACAAGGACTAATGCATTTCTACTGTCGACGTAAATCCAACTTATACTTGCTGACCAGAATATACACTCATGTCGGTTAAATACCAGATCATTTCATGAAATTTGTTTCCGACTAAATGTTATAGAAATAGTACTGCATTTCTGAAGAACTATCCAGCGGATAATACAACCCATACCGTAAATTATGCCAATTCATAAGAATAAGCGACGGAGATGTAAATTAACGTTGCCCACTTGATAGTTTAAAATATGCAACTCCAGAATATCACATCGACATCAAACTTGGACAATAGAGTATTTGGATGTGATGTCAGCCTCTATATACTCAGAAGAGTAGGAACTATTTATTGTTAGTTTATTGTGGTGTCATTATAGTGATTCAAGTTTGAATCACGTGTATTTATTGTCAGAATAAATATATACTAATAGTAAATGTTTTCATGTTCTTCGCCTTCAAGAACCTATTTTGCGCGGCTGTCTTCCAACTTTTTCTGTGATTAATTTTTTGAAGTGAATCACATGGTTAAATATCCTATTCTTAATTCTACCCACTGCGCATGTTGAGAATTTGCTACTAAAAATATTTTTGTTACTATTCGTATTTTTGTCAATAACACATTGTGGAAATGGGTAATCTATGTTGCAAGGCCCATTGACGTCAGTCGCGTTAGCAATCGCGGCTCTGTGGTTCCGCAAAGCGGTACATTTTCCTTCTATTTGTCCAACAGTGCGACTAACCAAGTGGGAGGAAGCGAAAACAGTCAACTTAGTGGGTAAACTGGAAATGACAATGAATCACTGTTAGAGTAAACGTACACATCTACTAGCTGGTCGGACGGATACGGCAACATTTTATTTTCCTTAGACACTACTATGAGAAAAACTACAAATCTCAAGCCGTAAACATCTGGCGCTTAGCAAGCGTATCCTGACAAAATATGCTCCGTCAAATAGTAAATAGTTTCAGTGAATAACTGACGCCCAAGGTCAGCAGAAAATGTTATAGTGCGGGGTGGGAGGTGGATAAAGCCCCAAACTGTACGAGCATGGACCATAGATAAATGAAGCCAACATGCCTGAAAAGATCTTTTGTCAACACATAAATACGGTTATTTGTTATCAAACAATAAGATTTATTAAATATCTTATGCGCAGTTGGGAAGACGAACATCGACAACTTTTGTTGACATCAACGGTAGAACGTTTCCTATGTCCACGCCCAGGGAGTAAACTAGGAAAATTTCGAACATGAAGTGACTCGAGGAAATTTCTTAACAATGGCCGATCATTTGGACAATTGCATTGACTCAAGTAGTCTCAGTTTCACGTGTGCTCAGATATCAAACTTTCAGACAGCAAAAGCTGCGTTATTGAAGTTATATTGAGTGTTAATATGTTCTTTATATCGTTGGAGGTGTGCTCCTGTTAATGAGGAAATGGATGCCTAAATCCCAGGCTAGTGGTGGTATCATTCTGTATGGACGGGATCAGAGCTCCCACTCGGACCTGGTTTGATAGCCATACACGGATCTCGCATGTACATCCCTTGAGAATACCCTACTCGACATTTGAGTCAAACTAGATTAACTTAACTTAACAATAGCCGCAATGTATATCTTAGGCACCATGTCACACAGCTTCATTTACACGTATATTTTGTGCGAGTACGTGGGGCAGGGAACAAAACGAAAGTTGATCCCTTCGCAAGAAAGCGAACGCACGAACAACTACTTTTCTATCACGATGGGAAAACGACCGAAGTGAGGAACGACAAAAGTATAAATAAAAAATACGATGGAACAGAAGAGTTGAAAATTGTGGGCTGGGCGCTGGAACGAAGTAGGATCTAGGCTCCTATAAACAGGACCCTCTAGACTTAAACCGTTGTTCGAATACAAACAGAACTACAGAAAAGTACGAATGCATACAATCCTAGGGGTTTATTTCAGGGGTTTTCCGTTATTTATTCTTATTAGGTAATAAATACACCGACCAGTAATAGAGGAGGGCATGTCAAAGGACAAGGTTTCACCTTTGGTTTTCCTTAAGTCTATTGGAAATATTGCTATTGAACAGAAGCCCTCCAAGTATGAGATATATGGTGAGGTTTCCGGTATGTCATCATAGGTTTTCAAGAGGTACTAGAGAAGTAGAAAATGTTACCGCATCTACTCGAACGTAGGATCCACGAATCCACCCCGTGTGGACTGGAGCAATGTCGACCCTGATGAAAACACAATCTAGTTGTCGCCATCAAACTCTACGCAAATTTGAAGACTATTCTCTCCGTGCCATCATCTGGCCTATCACGTTTTCAAAGCCCAAGGAAAGTTGCAAATATCATCAAGTAGAGAAATGATATTATATGCTTGAAATGAATGAATGATATACTGTATTTTGAGAAGATAGTAAAGAGTCATCTTCGGTATTCGACCACGGAGCCTGCGCATTCCCGGCGTGCCCTTCTACTATATGAGCTACGGAGAGAGGAAATTATTGAGAAGAAGCAGAAACACTCGCTTGCACTCATAATTTACATGTGTGCTTTACACAAAGTAAGAGCATCGTCATAGCATACGTTCAGATGAAGGACTAAGGAAATAGATTAAAATGAAAGATGGCAAGTCTCCTCTTGGTGATGTTTCGTTGTAAACTTCTTAGTATTCTTAAAGTAAGAAATTGATACCAAGCAGCTCTTTGTAGAATGATAGTAAGCATACAGTGAGGTATAATGCAAGAACAAGGCCTGAGAGATATCAACAGCAACTTGGTACTACTTTGTGTATATAAGCTGTCTTGGAAATAAGAAACGCTAGGCACTTTCAACGATCAGAAATGGAACAATAACATAAGCACAAGCTCAATACATCCACGACGTATCAAATTTTATGAAACGGTAACCATTCTGAGCATTTTACATTTAAGTAGATTCTGTCCAACGAAGCACGTTTGACAAGTGGTTATGTTCGTGTAGTCGTTTACACTGATATTCGTTGCCACAATAATACCACTTGACTATTTCAGGTAGCGTCCTTAACTCACAGGTTATCAGTATCTCACTTCGCTCTCGCTTCACAGTAGGACTCTTCCGATGACACACCGACCCATTCTCCGACGGAAAGAATATCAACGCATGAACTGCCAACTCCCGTTTTGATGTATATCCGTGGAGAATCCTATGTATGCCATTTGTAATAAATATGGAGACGTATCTATTTCAAGGTACTTTT
The DNA here is from genome assembly GCA_010016065.2 of Carybdea cf. marsupialis auct. non (Linnaeus, 1758). NCBI lineage: Eukaryota > Metazoa > Cnidaria > Cubozoa > Carybdeida > Carybdeidae > Carybdea > Carybdea cf. marsupialis auct. non (Linnaeus, 1758). The sequence goes on along the minus strand of JAAAKL020006906.1, from coordinate 3,540 downwards.
ACTTTTCTTCCCTTTTGATGCTCCACGCTTTGCGGCCTTGACGAAACCCTGGAACTGGCCACTCATCTTTGCGGTTTTCCTGGAACAGTAAAACAAAAACGTCAACTTGACATGTTATCGGCAAACATCCCATCAGTTGCATAATTTGTTAAAGCCCTAATATATCTTCTGTAAGACAACTTCGGCTATTCTGAATGAACTTTTACATGATACAGTACAGCTATGTCATCGAATGTTAATACATAGATGTCTCCACCTGGCGAGTACAAACCCGTAGATAATTTTATCCTCCATCAAAAAATATAATGGATATTGAACTGATGACTCTTTCGAATCTTGCCAAGAAATGCGTGACTTACAAGTTTCTTTTTCAAATCCTGCGTCTTTTAGATGTTGAATGGCTCTTTGTTAATTGCTCCCCCTCCCCCCTGACACTAGGTTATTAACATCTGTTCCAGTGACATTTATCGTTCAGACCTACGTTCACCATATATCGGAGCATGTAAGATCTTAGCTCATATACAAAGCTGCACTAAACATGTAATTTATCTGCTAGGGTGTTAAACTAATCACGAGGAAGTTTGAATACGTAATATTTTTAGCTGCTAGTTTATCGATTACCGAAATCTACTTAACATTTAAAACTGCACTTCTGCAAAATGCGCTTACGTTAATAAGAGAAAAAACATCATCTCAAGTAAGCATAACTTACCCTTATGTTCAGTTACCTCAGAACAAACACCAAAGCGAATGAGAACTCGCATAACGATAAACTATGACGTCGAAATGCGTTAACGTGATATTGCTACATCGAGAGCTGGAAAATTGGGTAAATGACTGATTTGATACATCATTTACACACAAAGGTCTACACAAAGTGGCGTGACCACGAGAAAAAAAATAAGGAGGGGGAGATGGGAACAACCTTATACGATACATATCTACTCTTAAACACCGAACAGAAAAAGCTAGAAACTAACAACAGGTTAAACTATTTATGGGTCTAGGACCCCTACCCCCCCAGCTGTTATGCCTACGACCTATGGTAGGTATGGTATTAAAACATGTCGTTATCATAAAGCGATTAAATCTGCAACTGAAACATTCTGGAGCTTTGCCTCCCTGTCTCCGAAGGCAAATATTCTTCAAATGTAAGTCAAATGTAAATACCCATTGGTTAAAGTGCGCTCTAAGCGTTTAATGTACTTGATGTCAGCCTAGCGTCAACCCGTTAGGTGTCCGCTTTGACACTCTGGGGTCCGCAGACTATCAGGGATCGGATACGGTAAACAATTTCTTCTGGAATTTACAAAATCGAATGAACCAAAAACCCACAAAAGCCTTTTTGAGAGAGAACTAATCCAACATTCATAAATGCATATATCTCACATACAACCGCATTTTAAATGCCACTAAAATTCACTACGGGATCCACAGGTAACACTTCCTACTACGGAGAGGTTGGGCGAGAAGGAAACGATAGCGAGCCACTGATTTACTGATATACACTCCAACCCCGCTCTCCCGGAAAGGTATGGGCTAATGGCACAACTGCTTTTATGGAGACACCAGACGTCTTCTCTTAAAGTGATCATAGTCTGAAATTAAACCCCTTTGCATGATAACGTTCAATCAATGCTTTAATAATGCCACCATCCTAAATGACAAGCAGAGATTGAGTCTGAGCTACGTTAACCCCTCTTGACGATTGCATTGTTAGTCAACCGAACTCTTAAAATGCAGTATTATGTGATTAGAGAATCACATTTAATTATTTGTGGCGGACACGAACGAGGGAACGCTGAAAAGCAGCGCTTGAGTGATAACCGCATACGGACAAAGTGATAATAACGCGTTGGGCGAGGAAAAACTGGGAGCCAGAGCAAGGAAAGAGGCAGTGTAGCGCATAAGAGAGGTACACACTGGAAGCACAAGGATGGTGTCAACGGACCTCATTACGGGACTGAAAGGTACAAGGAAGATAACATAGCTATTTAGGCGGTGAGGGTACATCGTGGATGGGTAGTATGAAATGAATAGTATCTCTAAATGTGAAGGGGGACTTCAGCCTTCTTTACCGGGACCACACGGTGTTCTTCAGACACTTCACCACACTTAATCATCAGTAATTACAAGTTCTCACCGTTTATTTAGTTTCCGCTTGTCTAACGGAATGTAAGCAAATGGATCCGGTTTGCCTTTCAGCTTAATATCACCTCTCGCTTTCTAGGATGTAATTAGACACAAGAAATAGTTAATACAATGCTGAATCTCTCATGTCACAAATAATGTTGAAGTTTTCATCCTTAAAACACACATCAATACATCGCCCAAAGTGCAGGAGCGATATGGTTTTTGCCATTGATGCTATCCCATCAAATGAGTCCGTGCACAGAGCATAATATTCTGGGTGGCGTATCTCCGGTGTGATTATGGTTTTTAAAATATTATAATGATAGTAAATGTCCCAGACTCACAGATGCTCTGCATATTCTTTCCATAGCAAACACATATACATTTAAAAGTTTTCACAGCTGCTGTCACAGGATAGTATTTCCGTTACTAAACTACTTTTTCTTAATTCACAGCTTAAATCCTGCCTTACACTACATCCTCTTTTAGTTATACTACAACTTGTGTACAGTTTGACAGAATTTTCTCTTCGACAGGGGCCAATGTGGCCTAAAAACACTTGATTACATACGGTATACTACAAAATCAGCCACTCCAACGTTCTGTAATTTATTCTTTCACTTGTCGATTACTATTTGAGATAAAATAGTTCATGCATACATGATGCATTATGACAACATTCCTGAAGATTAGTGAAGTTCGTCTACTAAACGCCTATTTCGCATACGTTCATTACTTTTTACCACAAAAATACATCAGCATGGTCACCGTTTTCACGAGTGATATGCCCTTGCTACAGTGGTTACTTAAAGCCCCTTCATTTACTAGTAAGGTGAGTTTGAAGTGTACAAAGTGACCTATTGGAAAGCTCCTTAAGTACGTGATCTTTAATAGCAGCTCCAGTTAGATCTTTGACAATTAAGAATCAAAGAGACATCAAGTACAGTTTCAAATCCTTCGTTGCAGTAGAACTCGAATACCTTCAGTGGGATACTTAAACTTTAACAACCTAACTTTCGCACTTGCTTCACAAAATACACAGCAACAACTAGATAAATGCTATCTCATAATGGAGATTCATCGAGATTTGGGGTCATGTCTTCTGCGCGGAGGTCCTATGCAAAGGGGGAGCTTACTCGTGCAAAATTAACGGGAACAAAGTGGCATCTCAGTTCCTCTACAAAATCGCATTAAAACTCAAAGTGCAAACGTTTAAGTACAGTACTGCAAGATAATCATCTGTCGATATTTTATACTATTGTGATCAAATAGTTTGTTGGTGGTACAAAACAGTAAAACTGCACGAAATAGCGAAAAAATTTTAGTACTTAAAAGCTTTTTTCGTCTGACACTCCTCAGAGTACAAAATCGTCAGAATTGTGATAGGAAGAAATCAGTAAAACTTAT
>JAAAKL020006905.1:2021-17476 GCA_010016065.2 Carybdea cf. marsupialis auct. non (Linnaeus, 1758) | reverse complement strand
GAAAATAAGCTTGTTCAACCAACGCTATGTCTTGTCTTTTACGCTCAATTCTTGGATTTTGTACCACAAAGAACTTACTCTATTATTGCCATACTCCTACCTCGCTTTTCTTACATTCTCCTTCCCAGCTCTTTTCAGCTAGGCCTCGACAATGGCATACCTTCGTTGGAATATCCCATGTTACAGTTTTTGTTCAAACCAGTCTTTTAGTGCTTGTGTATATAGTAATATTTCTAATGGAAATGAAAAAGTCAGTTATAGACGAAGCATTGTCTGATTGTTTCCTTTATGACGTATTATTCATCATTGCAATTCGGTGTAGTTATCACCTTATCAATTGACGAATAACGTACTTGTAATCGCGCTTCACTTACTTGAACAGAAATAAGTAGTCAAGTCTGACAATGTTGCATGGTACTCACACATCAAAATTTCACATCATCATCTTATCATACTTTCCTCAAGTTTTTTATGAAAAGGAGTTAAGATATTTAGAAGACAATGCTATGTACAAAGTTGGATATTATTAAAAAAATTTCAAATATTCATTTAACAGTGTAGATAAATACAGACATATGGCGAATTGTTGCAATCGTATAGTTTACGACTTTGTAAAAGTCTAACAAATGAACCTCATTTCTAAGTAATCTATATTTATTTCATCCTGCTATGCTACTGCTGGCAAACGGTGGCCACATTTCTTTTCGCTCTTGATAATATTGCTCCACCTGCATTAATTTATTACAGTCCATCTCTTCAGTCCCAGTCTTGACTCCCTCCGCATTCTTTCTGTTCCTCTCACACCCTCTCTAACTGTCCATTCTGCTATTCTTTTGGCCCATCTGCCCTTGGTCATCCTTGCTATATCTCCAGCTCATTGTCTTCTTGTATTTTTATCTTCTAAATGACGCCATCTGCATTTGACTTCTTAAAGCATCACTTCTGATTTGGCCTCTTCTGGTGATGTTTAGTATACATTCTTCCATGCGTTGCTGAAGCTATACCAGCTTCTTCTCTGGGTGTTTTGTGAGTGTCCAGGTTTCGTCTGCTAAGTGATCGCTGGTAGTAGGACTGTGTCCATGTAACCTTTAGATCGATTGCCTTGTTGATCTCATTTCCTGGTGTTATTGGTCTTTGCATTCTTGTATATAATTCTAAACATGGTGTAGCTGTTAATGGTCATACGAATACCATTTATACATCTATACATTTTCGAAAAGTTTGTTGATGGTACAGAATAATAAAACTGCAAGAGATAGCGAATTTATTTTGTACTTAAAAGCTTTTTGCGTCTGAAGCTGAATGGTTAACCAAAATGGCCCAATGAGAAGACAATTCTTTTTGTCTACAAAGCAACTGTTTTCTTGCTTTGATGTGAATGGATTCTAATACGGCCAAGTGAAAAGCAGACCTAGCTTTCCCAATTATGCGGAAGCGATCGTCCGTATACATTTTGGCACAGTCTGGGTTTTCAAGCAAGTGCTGCCCTATGGCAGAGTCACATTGCTTAGTACCATTCAGTTTCACGTACACTGATTGGTCAAAACAACACCAATCTGACAGTCAGAATTCTGATTGGCTACATTGTCAAACACAGTTGGGTACTCTGAGGAGTGTCAAACGAAAAAAGCTTTTAAACATAACGGACATGTTGTTAGATTAAGAATTTTTATGAATGATTCTCATCAGAAACTTACTAATATTTTGATGAGATTATGACATATTTCATTCGAACAACGGTTGTCAACATAATCACATGTCTTGTCTATTTGGAACGATTGTTGAGTCCATCTTACTGAAGAAAGATGGTCCGGAAGTGATCTCCAAGGATCTTGTTCTTTTCCTCACCCGATCAGTTCATTAAATCTGCTACATTAGGGCAACCTGCAGACATTTTTTATACCTAGGTGGTCGGTGGTAAGCTGTTGAAAATGTAAGGACAATCTTCTACCAAGTTCGTTTTTTTCAACCTTCAGCTTCTGTCGACTCTGCCCAAACTGACCTTCGTAAGGCTGCACTGGAGGTATATCCCATATATATTCGATTTAAGGAAGCGGCAAGAAAATGTGTAACTACAGTGTGTTATCTTTTACTCCTAGGATCAAATAACTTTGCATATAAATTAACCATTCGTTTTTGCAATCAAAAATAGCTTACGCAAATCAAAGAAAGTGAGGGTGTACGACGACCTGCGTGGTTCATTTCGAAGCGTAACACTTGTAAATCTGTCGACTGCTCAATGATCAAAATACGAAATTATAAAATGCTACCTGTATATCATCTGTCCGTCATCAACACCATATCTAATCGAAGTGTCATCCTGTGATAACGTACAAATTAAAAATAAAACTCCAAACTAACAAAATTATGTTATGTTTTCATTGGGCCTTTAACCATCACATTTTCGTCATTGATTTCTTTGCGATACATAAAAGGGCTTCCGTAGAATTTAAAGGCACACCTTACAATACCGCCAACTACATAACCCTAAAAATATTATATACTTAGGTCAAATTCAAACAGGTCTTTAAATCTCTTATTACAATTTACGACTTTACAAAAATTTCCCTGCAAGCTACTTCCTTTCGATGCTATTGGCCAAAGCAACGTAAGCAAGCTCAACTCATTCTGCAACGCATTGAGTTGGTAAGGCTAGAACAGAGTAAACAGCAAAAAGAAGACGGGAACTCATAAATTATATCCTCTTTTCACTATGACAACATCGACAATTGCTATATACAAGTCACAGTGAAACGGAAATCGACAAAATGATATCGCCTGAAGCATTGATAACCTCGGCACCTTCCTATGTAGATAGCTAATGTACAAGAAAGCCAATGGACCGAGGGAAATTGTCGATACCTACCCATCCACCCATACTACCCACATCCAAAAATTCTATCCTAAACAACTTCAACAAAAGTTTATAAAATAAGTACACGGTTCAGCCGCTTCTTGGCACCATTAATAGACAAAAGGATGTTACTAAAAGATATTCTTTTCTATAAAATTGACGTACGCTTTTCTCTGCCTTAACGAGGTAGTTAAGAGTCCTTAATTTAGTGATTTTCATGCAACAACTAATGATTCGCACGGGAGTAGTATTACAACAATACCTTGCCACACTTAACTCCTGAGCAAATGCGCCTGTTATCTACTTTGTCGTCGACATATTTACAAGGTGGATTTAGTTGAATATTAGACATCAATACGGTCAGTAATAAATAGGTAAATTGTCATACACATTCGATGACGACTAAACCAGCAGTTCTCAGCCAGGATAGATGTAAGGGTTCTCTCACTGAAACATATAAAATTACACGGGTGGGAGTTTCACAGATGCGCAATTTCATGGAATTGTATGTATGGTGGGATGGGGATTGGGCCAAGGTTCAGTTGAGGCAGGTTGAGAACCACTGAACAAACGGAGACTACCAACTCTTGACAGAATGCAAATCCTAATCTAGTTTCGAATAGAGTGTTTCCCAGCTGATGGGTTTCAGGACGCTGCTAGAAGTAGCAGGCACGGTACTTTGCCAAGAGGTCATCAGATGTTGTAAAATTTTGAAGAACTGCGATGCTACAAGACTCGCAGAAGGGTATACTAGGTATCACCTATTAGCAGGTTAGTCTGTCTAGGACGTCTAGGGCGATAGTAGGGAGTTTTCGCAACAGATGACGATCCACCAGCTGACGACCAGATTAGACAGAGAGAAGAGTGGGCACTAGTTGACGACCTGTCATCTGCCTGATTGTGCTTTCGCAAGCCGTCGAGCGCGTAGTCCATCTTTCATTGTTTGAGGATCACGGTGTGAAAGGACTTCTGTGGGAACGTCAGAAGATGTTGTTTGGAGAAAAACAGGGTGGGCTGTTGCTGGCTCACTATGCCGGTTTTATCACTTTACCATTTTTATGATACGAGTTATACATCGAATTTTGTTATACCGTAATGACAATTAGGAGAAATTCGACTTGGATGAACTGTCAAACGAGTGTACTGTTGGATATCGTTTCAAGAGGGATGACATAGTCAGACCATCTGAGGCATTAAAGATCCCAGGATATCGCGCGATATTTGATGGATTAGAGGCCTCTTGTCTTTTTCTAAAAAGACTTACTTACCCATGGCAGTACTCCGATTTGGTACCGTGATTTGGGAGATGAGTGCTACAGTTGAGCTTGATTGAGCGTGTATTGCAATGATTATGGCATGTGCCACAAAAACTCCCTACTATGACGCATTGTTTTGGATTCTACTCCTACACACATCAAAACATGAACCCTTGTTTTGTAATCTTTAAGTAAACATAATAATAACCCAAATACTGGTATTTTTTAATCGAAAATCAGCAATACTTTCCTTCATTATCTAGTTGACGTGGAAATCAAGAAAATTTCGCCTTCGACGAGTGGATGGGTGATGAACATCTTCGTGCTAGTCCCATTCTTTTCTCTAAAATCTCTTCGTCGTCTAGTGGCTCGTAATATGTTGCGAAAACTCTTTAACACTGGCCCGTATTAACGGCGCGGTGCTAAAGAGACGGAGTAATAGGGGCAATAAATTTGGGAATCACGCTTGTGCCTATTAATGACGTAAAGCACGGTGAGTAGTTAAGGCCTTTGCTAGCTACAATCCAGACAAACGGTCAAATCCAATAAAAGAACGTCATCACTTGGCTGAACAGTCAAAGCACATCGGAGGAGGTCCGCCACCATTTATAGGGAGATAAGGGGCCAATCATCACAATTTTGGGGGAGGACGGGCCAAGGTATACTTTCAACTAACTAACAAGAGCAGGGCCATTGTATAAGGAGGAATTCTGAAATAGCAGGAAACGCTAAATCAGCTCTGGTTAACTTCAGTTTCCACTATCATTGTCTACTGCCAGGCTAGATACTTGATATAAGATCAACCTGCTAATTGCAACTAGCTCAAAGGGTGCCCTTAAACTACAACATTTTTGAAGATCAGAGAGTAAATAAGGACTTAGCCTAGCATACAAACATGTGTACTGTTGCGGGTAATCAACTCTCTGTTACGATGCAAATAAAGCAAGGCGTAACAAACCATTAATGTTTTCAAGCGAGGAGGAAAGCGTAGAAAATGCCTCTTAAATAAAAGCTGAATGCACAATGTATTAATTCACATACTACTTTACTTTTTAACACGGTGCTGCATGAAGAAAACATTGGGCATGCCGCCTTTCTGACAAGAAGGGTTAATAATATCTACGGTGAAAAGATCCTCCGTTCCAGAAACCAGCGCGTGGTGCAGCTAGCACGTCTCATGTACTATTGTACACTTTCTTCAAGATCTTCGCACGTTCCATATACTATGTACACTTTCTTAACATGCTTTCACAAACTTCATGCACTATTGCACACTTGCTTCTCTAAGCTGTTTAAAGGAAACGCGACTTGCATGCGCTTCACTGATTAAAACAAACCCTACTATGCTAGACAATGGCGCTTTGCAGATAACGTGTCTTAATGTCAGAGACGTGGTGCTGAAAGCTCTCTGCCTTCATGTGTACACAGTTCGAACGAACCACTTAGAGTAAAACTGAAAACGATAAAAGAGAAGAGAACAGACCGTATCAAAAACCAGCCCCACCAATACAAAGGAACAGAACCCGTTACCCTTCCCAGAACCCACTGAACCGAGTCTGCCACTTCCGCAGGTAAAATTTATAACCAGGAATATGGATGTGGATCCTGGTTGACAGTCCAAATCTGTTGTTGCAAGAATTGAGTCAAGCATTTTCTTTCACCTGAGGTTCAAAGGAAAGGAAATACGTATGATGATAGAATCATAGGGATATAATTCTAAATAAGATGGTGATCAAGTAGTTTTACATTGGCTGTTTACACAAAAGTACATCAAGTCTTAAGTAATCACAGAGTCATCACTGTAAGCAAGTGAAAGACACTTACGTGCGATGATAGGTACGTTTCAAAATATTGATGTAGAAAGATTACCGGACATGTCTTAAGTATCAAATACATCAACGGGGGTGGGGGTAGTGAGTGGGTAACAGAAATATCTAAAGAAATAATACACGTCGGGTTTAATATTAACGGCGGGGGCGGGAGAGGGAGTAGTGAAAATTAGCTTTCTAGCTACTCTAATTTGAGGACTGCGGGGCGGGCCCACACTAAGTACAGGAAAGGTGATGCCTTTTCAGGGAGCCAATGGGCAGGGAACGGAGATCGGCACAACTATATATTATGACAAAGAAGTGCTATTCCTGTTAGGTACAGTTAGAAACATAAAATTAATAGGGAAAATACAACAATAATCCATACTACTAAAACTAAATCTATGGCAAGACATATCGTATCTTACATTCTATTCCCGTGTATGATCACACATTTCGCAATTGCGAATAGCAATGTGATTAAGGTAAGTACATTCAGGGCAGCTCCATTTTTCTGGGAAAAAACACATTAAAAAAGATGGATACAGTCAAAATCACAAGCAGCAAATTATGTACAATACAGCTTTGAGCTGCAAACAAATAAATAGTTCAATAAAAACTAGCTTTCATTTGTAATAGGAAGTAAGGTATGAAGCCGTTTTGTAGTCACGGCGTCCTTCGAGCCCTATGATATGTCTTCCAGATGACGTGAGCTGCCGTCGGAATCCTCTTCGCACATTCGTACCCTATTATACTCATAATTGAAGGCAAGCCTTCTCTATTTACCAATTTTTTTGCGAGCAGAGCTAATTGAAAGCGCGGCACCACCATAATAGACATCTTATCCCTCCCCCCTAAGAAAACCCCAACAAAACCCAACCTGTAAAAGCAAGACAACAGCAGCTAAGGAGACAGCTATATCGGTCAAGAAAGTGATAATTGAGCTGGATACAATAAAGTTTTGATGCATAAAATTTATCAACGCTACCATACTCAGCAAGGATCGATGGTTACTAACTCGGTCACATGCGGCCCGACTATACAATAACCAGTTATACTATGTAATAACGTCGGGTTAGAAATGCTTCGAGTCCCCATGTACATCTTACAACCAGACGCCCTTTCGCGAAAGGAAAAGATACGCTAACACACAATTCGCGGTCGAAATAAACAAGGAACAAATCAACTATTTTTTCCTGGCTTCACATAGTACAAATGTAAACTACAACGATTGGGCTTTAATCGAGGAATGCATCCTTATCCATCCTTCCGTCCATGACTTTACTGAAAACGACTACAATGCCACCACAACCCTTGATAGAACATGGGAAAATCGCTCTCAAGGAAGGGAAGCTTCCTTTTCAAACTTTTAATTAGTACTTTACTATAACGAAAAACCAATTGCGTAGTAAAATAGAAACAATGTACTTATCCTAGGAGACTAGAGTTGAATGAACGAGTCAACTTTTCTCCAGAAAGTGCATCAGTCGTGACAAAATATCGATGGGGTTGTACAGTCTATACAGTGTCAACTCTAGTTCCTAAAATCACCACAGCAATCTAATTCCTGTGAAATTACCTGCTATCAAGTCATTCCTAAAACCCTGAGTGTCACTCGCATTACAGATGGCTGCAAATGGTACATGCAATACTTGGCAAAATCAAGGTAGCTTGTAAGACAGAAATGCCTCCTGACGGTAGTAGTCCGGAAAAAAGCGTTATTACTCAGTTGCCAGCCTATTCTAATAAGAGAAATACCGTCTACTTGTTGACATTTTGCTTCGAAGATTTTTGCCTCTGCCTTGATAGCATCACTTCTAGGGGTTATTTATATTTTTCGATAAGATATTTTTGTGCAGCTGGATGTCTACTTGAGAATATATGTGGCTACAAGTTTTACAAAGCAAGACTGTGAACAGATGGCATTACATATACAAACGTAAACGCAATATACTCAGAAGCATCCGAACGTTTTCATAAATATCCATCTAAGAATCCACGCATTTTGAGTTCTATTTTTGATATCTACGGCATTCGGATGCTATTCAGACCCTGTAGCAAACTTAACATCCAATACTAATTTACTGGTTGGTATTAAAGTAATGCGGAACATACCTTCATTATCATCTAGCAAACTTAAAATGCACTACTATTTTACTGGTTGGTATTGAAGTAGGGCGAACATACCTTCATTATCATCATTATCGCTTGTGTCAACATCTGACAGATTCGTTTGTGAAAGCTTGTGCGCATTTAAAGGCGACGATTGTTGTCTTGTAATTGACATGTATGAGGGTGGATCCTCCGGTGGGTAACTATGTGCATGTTCATATGTTGGAGGCGAAGGCCGTGTAAGGCTGGTATTCGAAAAACAATATGCGACTCTCGGCTGCGGCGACTGCGTTTGTGGTGTGCCAGAAATATGAGGATACGGGAAGCGTGTTGCGGGCCGGTTGTTAGCTCTGATGAACCCTTCCACTGTAGGAAAAAAAATTACTCACAATTAGGAGGGCCTATCTGACTGTACGCGTCCAGGTCTTCAAGAAGTAAAAAAATATATTTGATTTGCTGCGGCGTCAAGATAAAGTGTTGAAATGGTGGTGGGCATTTTTTAATGAAACCACCAAATCCTCCAAAATGCAAACTATAAACACTGGTAACTTATCGAGAAAACGTGTAGCAACAGTCTCTAAACATAGAAACAATACGAGACTCAATAAAGCTTGGAGAATGCATACCATTTTGCAACGATTACAGGTATTCACACCCTACATATACACCCTAATTCCAACACTTGAAGTGCTTCGAATATCCGTCCTATCTTAACAAGCAGCAACTGAGAGGCTTCTTCGAAACATACTGGTATACTCCACGTGACATGAAGTACGTTGTAGACGTGGAAAAGCTGTGGATATGAAAACCCTGTACCGTTTTTCGGAGGGACTTAAAGAGCCACAGTGAAAATGATCTGTAACATCGACTTCAGCTTCCAGCAATTTTCACCTTAGAAGGCAATCTATCATCAACAGACAAATAATAATTGAAGGATGCGAACTAAAAAAACAACACTATTATCAACCATATGACCCAAGGCATCATTTTAATGCAGTGAGACTTATCTTTCATCGAAATGCAATTAATTCTATGGTGAGTTTCAAAATACTGTATCAAGTCCCGCTTAGGTCGCTCTCAATACTATGAATAGTTTCGTTATTGATCACGTATGTAAGAAGAATACAAGTGTACAGATTTCTAGGTTTAAATTGTGTAGGTCACTAGAAAGATATAACAACAACAGAATATGTCCTTCCATAATCTACCGACTTTTAAACCAGTCTATAAGTTTCGTTATTCGATGCTGGAGGTTAATGCATTCCAATTTTATGATAGTTGGCTATGCTGGCTTTATTACGCACTTCGAAAGCACTTTGAAAGCACTTTGAAACAATACAAGAATAAAAACAGTAGCAGTGGAAGTAGTGGAAATAGACTTACCTGGAATTGTGAAAGCCGGGGAAGCAGCTGTTAGTACATTATCGTGGAGTGTGTCTACAAAGCAAAATCGTTACGGGATTACAAAACAGCAAAGTATAGAACAAATGCTGCCGAATCAATCTCAAGTGATCTACAAGAAATCGTAAAATCGTCCATTTGCAATAAAACTAGGAGTTATCACTCTGCAGACAACAAAAATGAAATGAAATGAAAAGTACACTGATTAAATAATCGAGATGAAATGCGATAAGTCTGATAACGGTACAAATTCGCATATCATTCCAAGACAGATGTCAAAGTGGGGTCGCAAATTTATCAATACTATTCGATAAGCTCGTTGTGTACGTTATTTTGATATGCAGTGATCAGGTATAACAGACACACTATCTCGCTTGTACGCCTCGTTTTTTAAAACCAAGTGATTTTTATTTAATGTTATGTTTTGACTTTGGAAAAAGCTAATTAGAAGCAGGAATTAACCCACAAATAGCATGCAATGCTAGAAGACCTTGGTAACACACTAAGAGTTCTTCTCTTGAACGCTCGTTTGCTTAAAAACCTCGAATTCTTCTCGATATATTTTACGAAAAGTGTGTCTTCTATTACGATACGCCAAAAGGCAGTGTTTCTAAAACATGGAAGAATTTCCCCTAGGTAGGATCCAAAAATTGCGGTTTACAATATCAATCTTTTTATCTATGTATACGCTGGAATTTCTTTGTAAGTCGAACTATAGTAGAATATAAATCTTGGGTTACCAAAATTTTAGTTTTCACGTCAGATTGAAGCGGAACGTGACGAAACAGGTTGGAATGCACAGCTCTACGGTTAAGACAATTCCTTCCTAAAATTACACAGGAAAAATCGGCGCACATAAATACTGGAAAACAAATACAAGCATTAATTCGTGACGATCTGACACTTAATCATGAAAAAATTCCTTATAACATAATACTAAGTAATAAATTATAATTAATCAACAATAATAAATACTGTTATCATTAGTACTTCATGAAGACATCACATCAGCAGTCACTTTAATCTACTATGTGTTTTCTCAGTCATAATTAACTTTGCTGATTTATTGCCTAGAGATATCAAATTTATCGTTTTTTGGCCTACAGTGTAGGTAGCATTTACTTAAATATCATGCTTTGAGGACTTTTTCGATATATGTTCCGGTCATTTTCACGCATTCAACTAAAATTAGGATTCAAAACATTCTAGCTCCTGTAATCTGTACGAATTACGAGAAATTTGTATACAAATTACAATCAATGGGTCAATACAGTCTTCAAAAGGTGCTTAAACATGAATAAATCGTAGCATCACTTTTGCACTAGGCACTATTCTCAGTCGCGTCCAAAACATGCCAAAACACTGAAATAAGCATCAATTAAATGCAAGAGGCTAGTTTACCTTCTAAGCTAAATACGGTATGCTGATAGGCCATCGAAGATACGAAAAGATGAATCGTCTTGAACAATTAAAGTGGGATTCTGAAAGCAGCGGAAATTACCAATTCCGTGTTCCTCACGTCCTTTACTACTGTTGTCGAAGTCATTTCAATCGCAATGTTTGATCACAAGTTTACTGTCAACTGTCAAAGGCTGATCATATGGTTCGGTAAGGAACAGATAATTTTGGATCCAAAAAAATAATGGTAGCTAGTTGTCGGGTCTCGTTAACTGTAACCACCTTCATAGCACTACCGACTGTCATGGGCGTAGATTCTGGGGGGACGAGGGGACTCGTCCCCTCAATTTTCAGGATGGGGGGCAACAGCTGCTTTATTCCCCCACTTTTGGGCCCAAAAATGTCAAATTGTCCACGTTTAATCCGTTTGTCCCCTCCCAACAATTTTACAGTGATCTGCGCCCATGCCAACTATACATGATCTCACTGATATATCTATATGACACGTGCTATCAGCGGCTACTTGAAACTGTAATGCACATGGAATAATTTCCTTACACCTCGGCATTTTCTACACCTACGAGACATATTACCACGTCAGAACTAGAAATATTCTACCAAGTAATGATGCTGGCAATGCATGTCGGTTGACCAAATCGTTTTGCTAATGCTATACGTTTTTGCTTATGCATATGTACTCGTACAGATCGCCTGGGTAAGACTGCTATTAGTAACAATCATTTGACGGAAGTTATCCGCCTTTCTCATGTAGAATAACAAGGGATACACTGTCTTTTCATGGGCACAATATCGTGAAGGGGATGGTGTATCGAGAACTCAGGTACTTGTCTCTAACAACTATAATGGCCTACGCCTCATGAGCTTCACTAAACAACTACATGGTGACGTTGCCTCCTTCAGAAGTTCACATGCACAGATCATGCTTTAAACCGTCCGTGCAATCGTACAACCACTGACACTACATAATCTACTGCTAAGTGCACTTACTAGATTGTGGAATTACTTGAGATGCTCCTGGTTCCTCTCCAAAAGGCTCTACGGGAAAAATTTAATGTCACGTAAGTCATAAACTTAAACAGGGTAAGAGGCCACTCACAAAGAACCTCAATAGCTGAAGGAAGAGGGGTAGTTCGCTTAAATGCGGTGTGGGTTGAGCAAACCAAATATCTTATTTTTCACACTGATATTAAGTTATTTGATTCTCATGAAAACTTGAAAATTCATGTCGTTGCTGCTATACGCAATGGTATGTTGATGGATGCAACGGTTGTTTTAAAATAGGTTCCGTATCTGCCACCCATTAACAAGAGCATAGTTTTCTTGACCTCTAGAAACCTGTATCACCGAGTACTGTGCTGCCTCCGGTTGCTGATCACAATAATATTTGTCATGGTAGGCCTAAGCAAGGCATAATGGATGCTTTGGGAAGAGGTCAGTCTCTGAACTAAAGCACTGCTGCACGAAGTCAGAAGAGAGGTCACAAAATCCACCTTTTTAGGAGAGGCTTTCTGTGAATGGGCCTCAAAGAAAATAATGGAGTAGAAGTATGGTAACAGTTGGCGTGATGCCATCCTTATACGTAATTAGATACATATTGATGGAAACAGTGGGGCAGTAACGGGCAACGTTATTTCCTCGAGGGCAAAATGTTCTTCAAAACGTGAGTGAAAATGTAATCTGATTATTATGAATTCTATGGACATTACTTTCAGCTTTTGGCTATTACAGATTAATGATGCTTCATGTACTACCAGCTACATCAATAAAACAAACACTGGGCTAGTTGAACAAAATATACTTGTATACATAAGCCACATAAAGAAACTTAACAGAACAGACCACATAGCAGTAACATTCTGGAAATTGTCTATCCAGCACCCCATTACGACTTTCTACTCAAATACTATCAATACACCGATTTCCTCTTACTAATATAGAAGTGACGGTTCCCTATCCTACTAGAGGTATCCATGATCAAACTTAAGAGACGCTAAATTTAAAAATGAATATTCTGCATAAAGTTGCACTTTCTGGTTCAATACTTTACTCTACAGTATCGAGATCTTACATTTTCTCGCAAGCTTGAAGTAACGTGGGTCCTATAAGTTACAGTCCTTGTAAACTAGAGTCCTATAGTCATTCGGTCAGTCGAATATGTAAAACACTCCCTTAGCTTTATGAAAATGTAAGACAAAGTAAAATCCGAGAAGTAAAGTAAAG
The DNA here is from genome assembly GCA_010016065.2 of Carybdea cf. marsupialis auct. non (Linnaeus, 1758). NCBI lineage: Eukaryota > Metazoa > Cnidaria > Cubozoa > Carybdeida > Carybdeidae > Carybdea > Carybdea cf. marsupialis auct. non (Linnaeus, 1758). Next base: position 4,406 of record JAAAKL020006905.1, on the reverse strand, counting down.
CAAAAGTAAAACTTGGCTGTATATTACGCTATATCGTAGGATCTCGATCTATTAGTAAGTTTAATGCGGCAAAACATGAAACCTGAGTGCGTACATCTTTAGAATCCCTATATTACTAAACAAAAACGGGCTGCCATCATAAATTCTGTCTACTACACTCTTTGGTCTCTGCTTTCCATTTCGCCGTATTGCTTAATATTTAATCCCATCCAATAATATGCTACTTCGATCGTACTAAGTAATGATCGCAATGAAGTTTCTAAAAGAGGGTGAAAGCGTAGGGTAGTGTACATACCCTCAAACTTATGGAGCCCTCTTTTCATGATTGCAAGGATTTCTTTTTACTGAACTTTACGCTATATCGTAGGATCTCGATCTATTAGTACGCTTAATACGGTAAAAACATGAAGCTGAGTGCGTACATCTTGTACACTTTTTAGAATCCCTATTTTATAGTACAGAAACGGTAAAAACTGGAAAAGCGTGAATGCTATCCTAATCTAGTTTTTGTGTTGTTACATAAATCGGAGGTCAATACGGTAACCAACACCGACTCAGTGTTATAATACCAATTTAACGTGACTATGACATAGCATTTTTGCCGTCTACAATTTATAAATCCCAAATTTTAATTTAAAATGATCTCATTTTCGCTCAATCAAGAATATTTACATCGTATATAATGTTTAGATGTTTCGAGATGATAAAGAAGTTACAAATCAACTAAAACAAAACTTGTACAATATTGTTTAATTAGTAAGGCACGAAACCTGTTCGCTGGTATTTGATTTTGAATCCCGCGAAGGACGATTTTGGAAGAAATTCTTGCCAAAAGGCAGCAAAATTAAAAGTTCAGATAAATTGAAACTTCGAGCGCGTTCTCCCCTAAAAATAGTTCTTATGGCAAGAGCCTGTAAAAAATAAGCTGAAGTAAAAGGACTTATTCAAGGTAGTGTTGCTTTCAGGAAGTGACAAGATCGGGGCCTGAAACTATTATTGTATCATGCTCTTTCACACTATACCTCCGAATTCATCCAGCTCCTTCAGCATGTGAAGTAACTCCTGCTGAAGGACTTGGTTCTCTTCCTTTAGTCGATTAACTTCCCGTGACTAAACGAATTAGAAAGCTCACTGATTATACGTAAATAAATGCAAAACTGATAAAAGAGGGTAGATGACATATAATATATTATAAGGCACTAAACGTCTGCAAGCGTAACATGTCCCAAAACTGTAAGATCTCTATATAACAGTATTTGGAACTCGTCCTGTCGATTCACTGAAAATCCGGTATACGCGTTTTAGGTTCATGGTTAGTGTGAAACACGTAAACGACAACAAGAAAATGAATGAAGAAAAGCAAGAAAGGAAAATCGTTACCAGGGAAACGTCATTACCCGGGTTGGAAATTACCAAAGACTCTCATTTCCTCATTTCTCTTAACATAGACAATTTCACGCCGGCAGAGTTTTCAACAACTCCTTGCTTACGGCCTGCGTACCGATGCCACTTTTGTGGACTTGTGAGGGTCATGCTTCAATATCAGTAACATGGTTGTTACATTACAAAGCCAAATCTACGTATATATGACATGTCAAGTTACAAAGACTTGCCTGGAATGGTGCAGATACCCTACTATTATCACATACTTTACACATTTGTTTTGTGGCACAAAAGATTAAAATCGCAGTAAGCAACATAATAATTTTACGACAGCCCTCTCTAACTGGTCACAGCCACTGATCTCTAAAAAAATACTGGATCGAGCATCTTCCGTCTCAAGCTGAGATCAGTCGTTGGACGCCATTTTGGTCCCCATCAAACAAAGGTTACAAACATTGTTACGTAACATGGCAAACCTAACGGCGCCATTTAAACTTCTGGGGACTAATATTCATGACCACACTTTATAGCTGTTGGAAACAATTGGAAGCTCGATCCAGTCTTTTTAGAGATCAGTGGTCACAGTAGATTCTCTGGAGCATGAAATGGAAAGAAGTAGCCTAGTTAGCTCAATAACCACGTACTTTAACTTGAAGGAAATGCTATTGTTTCGTGGGTAAACTTTCAATAAAAAAATAAAGATGGAAGTATAATCATTTTTACCGTTGGATTTTTGGCCACTGTCGCTTTGGCATTCAATTCCTCTTCTTCTTGTGCGACGTAAGTGCGAATACGTTCGACATCGACCTTTATATTCTCAACTTTCTGCAAAGAGAAATTAAAAAATTTCTTTATACCGTGAGCTGCTGCACAAGTACTGTAGGTATTAATACTCATGACTTGCAAATACTTTTATTTGAGAGAGGGGCGGGGGGGGGGGGGGAAGGTGGTAAAACGTAAGAAATTCCCCTTTTTGCCCCCCTCCCCCTACTCTGTCCACAG
>JAAAKL020006904.1:0-17477 GCA_010016065.2 Carybdea cf. marsupialis auct. non (Linnaeus, 1758) | reverse complement strand
AGGGGGAGGGGAGAGGAGTATAAGAGCCAAGCCTCCTCTCTTGTTATACAACGCTGCTCCTCCAAAGTGAATATCTGGACAAGACGAGCTAAGGACTTCTAATTCAACAATCATCTCCGGTTTCTTCACAAAACAAATTGCACTACGAAATGAGTTGGTAGTTTCCATGTTTATGTTAGCAAAACCGTGTTGCCTTGAAGAAACAACTTGACGACTGAACCTTGTTGCCCAATCAGGATCAATATTTCCATCTCCGTCGTCATGTAGTGCTACAATCAATTAGATCGTAAACAGATTCATCTTCAATCGATAGTTCACCAGAAAAATTCAGAAGAGGGGTCTAGCAAAGAAAAAAATTGGCCTTCATGGAACATAATGCTCCCTATGCTGGAGTCTTTTGTTGTAGCTACACTAGAAGTCTGTGCGATTTAATTTATTGGTACAGTTATCATTCTGTGCATTGTAACAGCTGTGACAACTTCAGTCGTCACAAACAATACCACGGAGGAATCTGACACTTCGCTAAACCATATATACCTTTGAGAACATTACAGGAAGCAGAACAGTTGAGGCGACATGGCAAAGAAGGGCTGAATATCAGTGTTTCCAGTAAATCCTTGATATTCTTGAGTTGTCAACAGACATATTATCTATACAAATTGATAAAAGCGGTCATAAGGATAAACTGTAAAGGTTATTATCATAGAGTGACATGTATTTGATCTCTTTCTTATCTCACTTAGTTGGGCCATTTCCTGTTAAATTTTAGTATCTCAGTAGTGTTAGAAGGGGATGTTTCTAGTTTTTTATTTCCTTCCAACAAACTAAAGGGAACGCAGTCTCGAGAACTTACTCCCATTCTACGTTTCTTCTAGATCATTCGTGTCCGTTTGCTTCTCATGTTGATCTGTCTCTCCGCTGGAAAAGAATGGAAAGTAACGTCCTAAAACCTATTCATACGTAATCTCTCTTTCAAACAGATCAAAATCGAGACCCAAGAAGACTGAAAGTTCCATATTCACTAATACCCCTGTTATTCGGTGCCTAATACAGATCTGTTCGAAATGTAAGCTAGTAATATGAAAGATAAACACCCATGCTACTCCTCATCAGAACTGTGCACACCCCACCCATCTATTTGCCCTCGTAAGCAGCATATATTATACACTCCTCACAATTTCATCAATTTTTGATTCTTTGATCATTAAATTTATTTGATCTATCAGGAAGTTGCAGACAGACAAGGAATCTCAGTTCTACCGACCTTCAAGCTGTACAAGAATGGAAGAGAAGTATGAATTTGCTATCCAATTTTATTCTCTCAATGTATGGGTATTTTTCCCTTCTTCCTTTATTCAAATCTGTTCCTCATTCACTCAAATATTGCAAGGTAGTAGACTCTGGCTAAGGGGACTCCAGTTGAGTTTGGCCACATTTCTTCATTAGAAGCCTTATGTAACAAAACCAGGAAAGTTCTCTATCATGTACCTGGTCAATAGGATCCACCCCCAAAATCTAAATGTACTTTTGCCGTCATTCTAAACTCGAATAACCACTAAATAATTTGATTTGTATCAAGAACAATTGTTTTTTAGAAATGTGGTTTACCCTAATGGTCTTAAATGCGAGGCATCATAAAAAGATTTCTTTAACGTACTTTTGCTGTTGATCTTCCAAATTTGCGATAGAGTATTTTATTGCATGAAATCCCCACAACTGCGATTTTTGATCATACACAGTTCTGTAGCGTCAGTACCTTTCCTATTGTTTATTTCTTTTTCTTTTTCTTAATTCTCTGCTTAATACAAGGTAGGGGTGTCACTTCAAGGTTTTAAGGTACTTTGGAAGAAGTAAAAAGAAAAGTAAACAGAAAAATAGATGTAATTAGAGACAAAAAATTAAAGATTTACAAAAAGATGGCGATTGACATTTGATTAAAAAGTGTCAATAAAGTTTCTCTGTTTATCTACTTTATCTACTTTATCTATCATTTTCTTATTAAATTCAAGAGTTTAAAACACAGATGTGTTTAGTTCTCTACAAAGTAAACAGAGAGTGAATATCAAGATGATGTTATGAATCACACAAAACCGAAATAATAATCATATTTTTAAAAAGAGTTAGTAGGCTGTGAGATTTAAATGCTTCATAAGTAATTATTTTGGTGATTTAAGACGAATTGAGTTCTCTTATATAATAAACAACACAATAACAAAATATGATTATCAGAAGCGAGTTGACTACTTGCGCCTAGACAGAGACCTCTCATTGATTTTGAGTGATGAGTTCTCAGCATCAATAATCCAAAAGTAGAGTTTGACTGCATTTCACAATAACCTAAAAGAATTCATAAAAAGTCTTTATAGATATTGATAACTTTATTCAGGTATGTATTAAATAATCGCTTTATAAAATAGTGCGGATGGTTCAATCCAATGTAACTGATGGTGGAAAACAACTGTGAAAAGTGCGACAATCGATTAATTGCATTTAATGGAGGTTTTCGTAAATAGATTACGGCAATACGTGATTGATGCACGAAAAGGTATTAGGGAATCCTACAGGGTGGCTAGGAATCTCTTAGTCTATACACTAGGAAGAGGATTCCAGTGAACTTTACTCAGTACTGCACAACTCTATCCTAAATAGTGTTATGATAAACTCGTGTCATCAGTGGTAGTGCGTAGGAAACTATGTATACATGTATGTATATGCATGATACACGCCCGCATGGCTTCACAGGCTCTGGGCACACTTTGACTTTGGAAACAGACAAACAAACAGACAACAGGCATTGACATGACTCACTTCTCTTTATTTACCTATAAGTGATATGCCATTAGCCTCCAGAAAACAGTCCTTTAATTTCTTCAGATTGATAATTGTTATTTAGAATTTAAGGAAATAGATCTTCATATAATTTTATCTAATGGATGACACGGGAATTGTACGATGAGACATGATGAAGCAACTAATCAAGACCAAGTAGACGCATGCTGAGATTAGAAACGAACCAACTAATAAGGACTCTGTGGTGGATGCACATACATAAGAAAGTACATAAAGGCTTTTTATATGTACTGTTACAGTGTGAATGCGGAGCTAAAGACCTTCAGGTCACAGATAAAACATGAGTACCACAACGATAATGAGTCAAAGTATAAGGAATGTATCTTTGTGTAAGCCTATAAACATTCAACATGATCATAAAGACGATGTCTATAAGATAACGTTTCAGCGGACGCGTTGCCTAATTTATAGAGCGTCAGACTCAAGATCCAAAGGGTCGTTGGAACGAATCTCATCCAAGTCACATATTAGTACCCATAGGTAAGGTATGAACCACACATTGCCACTGGCTTGCACTGTGGGTGAATCTGTATGAGCACCGTATCAGACAGAATTTGGAAATTCAGTAACCCAGGTGGTCTTGGAGTTCCCACCGCCAGGGTGATATATGTATGTATTGCAAACCTCTGTAAAATGGTCCTGAACTAGATACGGTGGTATATTAAAATAATACATTGATATAATCATAAATAATTTTCAAGCTACATTTTTGAAACTTAAAAACTGTTTGGTTTGTCGTAATTGTAACCCGAAAGATGTCTTGTACAGTATGCCAGTACAGCTTTTAAGGAGACTATAACATCATTATATCACTGACGTAGATTCACGTGACATTGTCAACTGTGATGACGTGATAATATGATAGTAACACTATAAATCAGTCATAAGTCACTCTCAGATAGGATGCAAGAAATGCAAAGAAAAAAAGTGATGAAAACTGTTTATTTTCGCACACCAAGACACGCTGAGGTCGAGAAAAAGTTAAAAATTATGATTTGTTTAATCCTGGTTTGTCTCAACTCAACTCCTTTCAATCTTACAAAAAATTTATGCCTATGTCACTCCTTGAGAATTTCCCTCGTTTGTTTTAGTATAAATTAGTGTTTGCCGTGAGTTCCTAGTACAGTGCACTAGTTCTTAGTCTTGTAGTTTGCAATGATTTTACTGACGGTGGTGGGAAAACACGCCGAATCTTAAATAAATGATTTGTTTTACAAACATAGGTAGTTTCATACGCATTTTCCTTTTGGCGGTAACAAGTTTTTAAAAACCCTAGCTGATGAATCACCATCGCTACAAGTTTTCGATTGGTACTAAAAAGACAGGGAAGCAGGGAGTAAGCGCCGTGCTGTTTCCTTAATGGAATTTGCCATTTGTGAACTCAACTCATCTGTCTCGTCCATCATATCTCCTCGCCTTATTCTCGAGAAGGGATGAGACTTTCCTTTGTCTTTAAAACGGCTACATTCACTAATAAAAGCAAAGAGAGGAATTGCATAGTCCGAAGTCTGTTTTGTTACCCTCAGCGCAAAAATTTATGAACGAAACAGTGTTTTTCCGAAAGTGAAATGCTTCATCAGGAGTTATCGAACCTCGTATTGTTTGTTGAACAGGGTTAAGAATGCAGTGAGTTGGACTCACAGATGACGATCCTCCATTGACTGTAAAGCCCTACCAGACCTACCAGATCGGCCCATTGCCGATCGTTCATTCATTGTTATGGCGCACGAGATTTTGCTTTGTTTGCCTTGCAACCGGACCACCTGGTACGGCTCAAATATGTGTCTGGCTAGTTTGCTTCTGCTTGTAAGTGCATTGTTCCCTACAGTGAGAAAAAGGCACCAAAAAGACGTCATGTTACTAACTGTCATCGTTTGCTTTTATTTTAGCTTACACGAGTTCTGGGAGCTGATATGAAAGAACTGCGAAAACAAATCAAAAGACTAAAGTGAAGATTTCATTGAGTTTTAGGCATTGACTGTTTAAAAAGCACGTCAGTCTTTCCTGCTATAGAATTCTTAGCATAGCGTAGTTATGTTTGGAGAGACATTATTAGAAGTACAATAGCGTATTCAGGCATGTATGTGTGACTTACAGCTCTACGTGTTTTGCATCATTTGTGCTTAAAAAGAAGTGCTTTACACAAGAGGGATAGACGTCGCTCGGAAGGTTTTAACAGTACGTGAGCGAATACGAAGTTCTTTCAATGGGGTCTAATGGAAAATGTTTGTGCTTAGTGGCTGATACCACACTGCTCATTTTAATCCGATTCTTTTTGTTGTGGCAAACGTTTGCCTGCCATTTTTCAAACTTAAGTGCCCTGGGACTTACAAATTTCTTACTTCTACTTGTGATATGTCTGCACTAAATAGCAGGATTTTGATGATAAAATGTTCATTTGATCTGCTCTTAATTTGGCCTAATAGTAGTATGGTCGAATGGTGACCAAACCCACAACTAAGAAGTGGGTCGCTTTCGCGCCAACTTGGCCATTCATAAATAACCATCTTGAATCTAGAACAGGATATTTCTATGTTTATTGTAACCTATGCACAAACACACTATTTTGACAGTCTACTATAAGAAATTAGCTACATAGAGAGGCTAAATTAAAAATGACACAAACTTGTGCTAAAATGTCATTTTCACCAGCGTTTACGGATTGCCTTGAAAAACAAGAAGATCACTATCTTATAAACAATAGCACCCAAAATCAAAACTTTTTTACTGCATTAGTAGCAAAGGACAGTACCATAGGTGTGACATAGTTCAATACTGTAGCACTGATCGTTGTAAAGTTACATAAGGGCTCCGGTACCCCCTCCTCCACCCCCCTAGCCGAATCAATTGTGTACAAAGCCAGAAAAAGATGGAGATTATACGGTATATACAGAGCAGAAAGATTCCCGGTAATGTGTACCATTCTGAACGTATGAATAATCTGTTACCATATTTCGTGAATGCATAGTCTTTTAGTTCAAGCATCATCATTAAGTGCACTTTCTGTGTCAAAAGCATTTTAGCATTTGCTAAAACGTAGGTCAATCTTGGTGTGCGCGTACAAATATGTACGATCAGAGATTATGAGATTATGTGTTTCATAATCTCTGGTACGATGTTACTGCGTTTTAAATCAAATCATGCAAACCAAGTCGTTTAATTTCATCAACATATCCATTGGTTATCCTTTGAGTGTAACATGGACGCACGTTAGTATTGACCAGTAATTCTACCGTAGCTAAATCTTATTCAACTTAATTTGTTACCAGCACGTATCACCTAGTCCAGAAACTAAACTAAAAGAATGCCGTTACTTAATTGGCATATGGTTTTAACATTTTAATGTTGCTAGAAGTAAGTAAGAGCTTTTCGCCGCTTTAGATGCATGTGCAAGGCTAGAGCAAGTGTGTGTATGTATGTGATGACCTGAAAAAGGCATTGAAACATCAAGATCCTGGTGTTCTGTTTCAACTAGGTGTACAATCTTCTAAATGGTATGTAATCAATCGATTCAAGTAAGCAGACGAACGAAATTGGTAAAAGTAAGTCAGTATTCATTAATATCGAGTTTTCAATTTTGCTTTTTCTAGCATCTAGGTGTAATGAACAGTTTGTATCATTTCGTATTCGAGATTTAATGAATTGTATCAAGTTTGTGCATCATCACGTGAAACTAACGCTTAGATAGTGTAGAGAGGAGCTTCTTTAACATCTTTTTCAAACCTTGTTTAAGCAAACATGAATATATGGAAACAGGGCTCTAAAGTACGCAGTTGGTCCATTTCCAGTACGTTTGAAACCCCTTCAAATCACTACTCCGGAAAATTATTCAAGTAAACTAGTTATCACGTACTTATAAGGAAGTTTATCACGTACTTATAAGGAATTTTATCATGTACTTATACGGAAGTGATTGTCTTTCAAGCCTGCCAGTATTCACTAATGCTGTAAATTGTTCATTAAGCCCCCACTTCTGATAAGCGCTCAACTTCGAATAAGCACCCCATTTCCGATAAGCGCCCACCTTCGAATAAGTCCTTGTCATGTTACATCATTGATAATGAATGTAATGAAGGTAGCGATAAGAAAAGTGTTGATGCAAAAGGGTCAAAGTTCACGTGACTTTATGTTGATAAGCTTTGTTTCATTTGCTGTTACTTTTCATCATTTTCGTCGCTATCTTCAACACCATATAGGCAGGGTGCAATTGTGTTATTGAATATACTTTTAAATGAATATTTTACATACTAACAATTTTGTCAGCCTCACTTTGAATAAGTTTACACCCATAAACCATTCCTACCAAATAAATGCGTATTTACGGTATTAAGTACGAATTGTAATCTAAAGCTATATGTTTGGTATCACGTGTCTGAAAGGAAACCAATGAAGCTGTGGAAGCATTCTAATGCACGTTATTTCAGTGCTCTGAAAGTGTTAAAAGTACGCAAATACGTGTTATGTGACATATGAAATGATATTCTCATAGTTCACTAAATTTGATATCATGTAGGTCATAGGTCACTGGATTGATATCATGTAGGCCATAGGTCACTGGATCTGATATCATGTAGGCCATAGGTCAGTGAATTTGATATTTTTAAGTACAAAGATGTCATTCGATGTAGGTTTCTTTCAACAGAGCATTTAAGTCTCAAGATATAGACCCCCACGTTTCTCTTGATTATCGCTATTAGTGTGTGTGCTGGTGCAAGGTTGGTGTAATTATTTCTTAGGCAAACGTAACTTTCCTTTCACTGCAAATTTATGCTTCCGTAAGAAATGGAGTCCAATGCTCTAATGGCAGAAGCAACCGATGCAAGTTGTTTGTAATATGGTTCTAGTACGGCTGAAAAAAGTTGTTGTCTGATAGAGTAAGAACAGAGTCAATATGTCCCCTCTATATTTAATGATGAATGTTTACTGAAGGCTAAACTATTTATGATGCTTTCCTTGAAGTGAGTTCATTTTTACTACATTATTAACAGATTTCTTGGAGTTTTAGGCTCTGTGCGTTTAAACAATCCACGATAAGATGTCTGTGCTTAGGTAAAAGTGAATTATGACGAGAAGTTGGATACTGACACCTGCAAAAATTAGCAATCTCAGATACAAGAGCTTCGTGTACGCCTTTTGCATCGGATGATCAAACAGTTTGTGATATGTTTCTTTCAACGGAAACATGGAAATGTTCTTGCATCCCACTAATTCATAGAGATTCCATTCCAAAACAGATCCCAAACTATATAAAAACTTTCTAGCCGGTAAATATTTCTCGACACTAAGTAATCGAAATTTGGAGCCCGTTGAACTTCCTTCAAGTAAAACATTGATCCATTTCAAGCGCAGGAATACAGCACTTGTATTTGCACATACTTGGAATTCAGGTACCTCTGGTGATGTTATTTAGTTCAAACAGAAACGTTTTATGTAGTCTAATAACAAGAGGTAGTGTATGTTTGTAAATATAAATAGCACTTTTAACACGATTGTTTATAAAATCGGATATTTTGTGGAACTTTATTCCCTTTTGTTGTTTTCCTTTAGTGTCTAATCTGCCAAAGGCCAGCTTTAAGTAACTGCTTATCTTCTCGTATCAAGCAAAGATCTTGTGAGACACCTCTTCCGACTACATGTCTGATTCAGTTCTGCCTATCGCCCTTTCTTTCATTTGATGAAAAGGGTATTGACCTGATCGTGTCACTTTACTCAGTGGCGGTTTTAGGGGGAGACCGACAGGGCCATGGCCTGAGGCCCCGCACCTGTAGGAGGCCCCGCTCCTCAATGCTAAGAAAAAATTAGGTGTATAACTGCCCATATCAATCTCATGGAAGTAAGTGAAAACTAGAAACAGTATCCACTAGAGGGACTACATTGCCTCCGGAACTTCATCAGTACGATCATGTTTGAACTTCCTTGGAATGCATGACGTCATAGGGTCCCGCACCCTTCAAAACCGCCACTGACTGTACTCGCGGGAGTAGTGTTGATTTTGCTCCTTCCATGAAATTATAAACTGGCTTCAAATAACAAGAGTTTTATAAGAAATATTCAAACTTTGAAAGAGCGCATAGAAACGCTTATTCAAGACATCATTTTCAAATTTCAAATATTTTTATCACTGACTCTGGTGTCAACGTACAATTGTTCTATGATGTTTTAAGAGAATCAAACCCCATCTTCTAATATGAATATCTATTTATATCAAATGATTCCCTTTTCTACGCTTGGACATTCCCAACGTATAACAGAAAATCCAAGCTCTACAATTGATGAAACAGTGAACACAATTTAAAGTCAGACAGACTTTTATCTTTATTTTTAGTAGATAATGGTTCTTGTTTTTTATCCATTTAAAGTCTTCTTTTCCCCATTTCTATGAGGTTTTGACGGTGCCCACTTTCATAGGATTTACAGGAGCATAGAGCACCGGACCGGATGCCCTTCCTGACATCACCGATGGACCTTCCTGGGGTCCCACCCTCACCCTCTTAATGAGAGGGCCAGGAACTTCTCTACCAGAGAACGGCGGCTTTTTCTCCCCTTATTTTAGATGAACTCTCTAGTACCTGGCATTTTAATACCCCTTAAATACTTTATTCTGATTTATTCCATTTGTTAAAAAAATTATCTCACTATTAACCATTTGCCATATTTCAAGGACATGGGGTGGCAACTCGATCCACGATTGGAGATACCTTAAATGAGATACTTGAAACTGAACAGCCCATAACAGTAGTAATGAGCGCTCATCTCTACTTGAGGCAGTGTGTGTGTGTGTGTGTGTGGGGGGGGGCACCTCGTTAGGAGCGCTTGCAGATGATCTTCAAGAACAAATCATGAATAAACTTATATTCACAATCTATTTAAGTGAGACCTGTGGCAGCACTTATAGATCTCAGAGGTCGGCCACACACATTCATCACAATGTATCAAACAAACGTTGATGTCAAACGACTACAACCAATCAAAATATTTTAAAAATAGGAAGTAGGGAGTGATTGGTTAGTAAAGAATGTTGGTGGTGTTAGTTGTTTCGTGTAAGGTTTTGATTGGTTGATTGCTAGTTTTCACCCATGTGATATCGTTCCCATAACACATTGGAACATGTGTTGTGTAAAATGGCACGAAAACTGCCGCGGTTTAGTGGATAAGGTCCTTGCTTCCAGTTCAAGAGGGTCAGGGTGCAAACCCCGGAAGGGCTATTGGTGACGTCAGGAAGGGTATCCGGTCTTAAATTGCTCTATGCTCCAGTAACAAGTCCAAAAGTCCAGTAACAAGTCCAACCACCGGTCCTTGCAAAGGGTAAAGAGCATGGCGTTTAAATCTGCATCATCATCATCATCATCATCATCATCATCATCATCATCATCATCAGCGGAACGTATGTTTTGTAAAATAGCAAGAAATAGCCAAAATATTTATGTAATATTTTGACTGACACTCTTCAGAGTACAAATCGTCAGAACAGGAACGAAAATGAAGAAATGAAGTAATGTCCTGCTCTGCTTCCGATATAGACAAGCAAAATTTGGACTGGCATGCTACAACTATTAAGGGCTTTCTGTTGGAAAAATTGCATTGAGAACGGATTCATATACTAAACTATCGCGAGTAATTTTGCAAAGAGTCTATAGAAAACGACTGAATTGCAGCACATTAAATATTATACCTTGGTGTGATTTGTCTACCGAATTATCTTTGCCAGCAGCCCCAAAAGAAGTAATAACAAATATTTTGTTAATTACACAGTCACATGGCGTTGTGACAGCATGTAATTAAGCCATTACACGAAGCTGGAAGAACAGAATTGTACAACATGTGCTGAATATCATAAAAATAACGTAATTAAATGTAAATAGAAATTGCTCAGACGTACATACAAAACTATCTCAGTATTTCCAAAACGTGATTCAGCGATCGGCAAACACTTGATTGGAACTAGTCTAGTGTCAATATCTGCAACCTGAAAACTAGACATTTATCTCACCAATACCCACTTAAATGGCATTAAAGTAGAGGCGTTGGGTAGAGAATGTTTCGCACTTAACTATATCTGGTTATGCAACACAGCGTCTCTTTACCACTAAAAGTCAACTTATACCACAACACAGAGAATTTCAACGTGACAATCAATGTCGAAACACTAGAAATGACAACAACGTATTTGATTTCACGTATATAGATCATGAAGAATAATGTCCCCTAGAGGTAGAAATAGTTCGAAGTCCTCGTCCTTGAAGAAGATAAAGGGGCAAATGGAATGGGAGACGAAGCGATAGCAGGAGTAACAACAGACGCAGTTGTAGCAGATTCGAACTAGAATAGAAGTCAAATACACACTAGGAAGAAATGGGTTAAGTGACAAGCAAATTTACCTCTTCGTTTGCCTAAACTGAGAACTGATGTAAATTCAAACACTTTAATCAGTATTACTAATGTACACATGCTGAGTATAGGTCTTGTGGTTAGAAAGGTACAACTATAGATACTCAGTTAAAATAGGGCTAACATATGCACCAGATTGTAGATCAAATAAGATCACCATTGACTTTGACTAGAATCGAGCAACTGAATCCACAAGAGAATGTCTAAATTCCCTAAGGCAGCACAAATGAAACAAAAGGTTCATAGTGGCACTAAAATGTTGGGCAGTTATACATTTTAAGCCAACAACAACTATCAAAAGAACTCTTCTTAGATATGAGCAAAATGCAATTTCCCCTTCAACTCTCCACTCTGGAAGCTGCTTAAATAAAGACGCCAGTGCCTTGTTGGAAAAAATAATTTGTTTACAACTTACATAGTTTCAAAACACGAGCGACGGAAGACGTATAAACCGCATTGGTGTCATTTTCAACAAATTCCATGCGAAATTGCTCTGCCGTCACTCTAAAGAATTGCTGTGAACAGTGAATGGCGAAAACGCTTAGCAAATCACTCCGTTACTCAACACAATTTCTAAGGCTTTTTACCATTTATCAACTTTCTCTGGGGTGGGTAACTGTCAGCACAAACTCGAAAGTTTCACTATGCACATCTGTGGATGGTAATGCGGTTGAATACATCTGTGGATGGTAATGCGGTTGAATACCTAATATATAGAGAGACATCCCCCAACGCTGTAAGTCCTATCATGACGCCGCTGCTAAAAGCCGTCGACACAAATAAGTTAATTTTTAACACAATTATGAAGTTTTTCTTGATAAGGTATACCATTTATATCAGCTTGGAAATCTTTGGCGATTTCGTGAGTGTTACTATAACAATCCAAATTGGATTTCCTCCTTGTTTCCATGATGATCTCCCTCGTGGTCTCTCTCGTAGATTTTCCTCTGCCTAGAATCCCTTTTTATTTAGCCTTTCTTCAATTTTCATTCTTTATCATTTTTTGTGAAATCATAATCAATAACTTTACTAAATCCCGTTAATATCAGCAGAGTTACAAGGTTGATTGCTATTATTTATTTGTTCTGTTCTGATTTATTGTTCAGATTCAAATACTTGAATTGTTTACAAGAAAACCTTCTTCTCCACGAATGTACTTTTAATGAAGTTCTGCTATCGTTTAACTTTGATTTAAAAGTAGATTTTTCCCATTTTCATATTCAATACTTCCTCCCTCCAAATAAGAAATTTTATTTCCTTTTCTATTTCCAGTAGATAATTAGCCTCACTCATATCCTTGGTTAATTTTTTAATACCACTTAGAAAAGAAATAAATTTAGCAATTACTTTAATGTGTAAATACGGAGACGTTTTAGGTTGGTGAGGTTCATATTTTCAGTCTTGGCACAGATGTCTTCGCCATCCGACTAATCAGCATCGAACTCACCATCGATACCCCGAGAGTCAAAAATAAAGCCTCTAAGGCTTCCCTTTCGAATTCTGTCCTTTGTAGACTGATTCATTTTCAGCTAGAGAATTTAATGAACAAGAAACCACAAATACTCTAGTGCCTGATTTGGTAGATGGGACAAGCCTTCAGAACTGCCCCACCTATTCTCTTCAAAGCTTTCCTGCTCAAGAATTATTACTTCCCTGACATTGAGTTCATTCCATCAATCGATGTAACACATCACACTGAGCTTGAAGCTATGCTACCCTATTTGAATCTTCTGCTATCGGTTCTCTCTTCGCTGCTCTGAACCTTTACCGTTGAGAGGCAATTGGGAGACTACAACTTAGGACTTTAAAACATGCACGTTTCCCTAACCCCCGTTCCAAAATATTGTTACGTTTGAAAACAAGCATTTTGGGCACTTGCATGTCAGACCTCTTTGAAACTAAGCGGAGAGGTCTAGAAAACAAAAAATACCAGGAATAAACCCCTTACATGTGGTAAGTGCTTTGCGTGATTTGTTCCCTTTTCACCCAAATTTAGTGAAAGTTGCCTTTAATCTTATGGCAGTTTGAGCACATAACCTAGTGGTAGAGCGAGGAAATCTTACCCTTGAATTACCGATTAGTTAGACACCCACACTGCCTTAGAGCTATTGGGAGTTCTTTCTCAAACCTTAATAGGGATTCTTTTCACGAAAATTCCAACTGTCAGCAGCAGTGATTTTGGACGAGCAGAAAAAGCAGGAAACAGATTTTGTAATGCAGATCGTAAGATATCACATCTCCAAATTATGACAACTTGTAATGAAGGATGCCTCAATCACATCTCCAAATTAGGACAACTTGTAATGAAGGCTGCCTCAATCACATCTCCAAATTAGGACAACTTGTAATGAAGGCTGCCTCAATCACATCTCCAAATTATGACAACTTGTAATGAAGGCTGCCTCCATCACTATTTGATTTTGAGCTTATATCGTTTGCATAAGCAAATTTTGTCAAGATTCGGTGGCATGCCTACAACAAAAATATTGCTAGTATTAAAACTTGATGAAAAACTTTTAATCATCCCAGGATTCCATTTTTTTGCCTGTCAGCAGTTGTAACAATGAAGCAGCAATTTTGTACTGATAGTATCATGGAAGTGACTAGTTTGAGTCCTAGGATGAAGGTTAGAAATTTCAGCTCCAGTCTGTTCTGCAACTCTTGATTATAACAGATTGAAAGTAAAACACGCGATTCGTTTTGTTCTCTTTTTGTAGCAAACAAATCTGGTACCAACATATATCTGTTATCACTAATGATTTCAAATTAAGATTTTTTGACTTCAAAACACATAGACATAGCTTTAAAATGGCGTTCAAAAGAGACTTCAAAATGACCTCAATGGCTATTACAATAAAATCTCTATTGAAACAGGTTTGGTGTCAGGCAGAGACTGAGGCTACACGATGTCAAACACTATTCTTGGCCATGTAATTGAGGCCTAACATGACTGGATTTTACATAAAGCAGTTGGTTCAGCTCACTTAACGTTAGAGATTCCATCTCGTCAATTTTATTCTTTCATTCTTTTATATGTGAGTTTGTTTAGTTTGGCTCTTAAGTACAATTAAACGCCTTCCATTTGTTTATCTTACAAAGACTGTTGCCTGGAGAAACACTCACTTCACAGAACACAGAAATTTTTCAGTAAAGCATGACATGTTATGTTCAGTAAGAGGAACCTCTATATGCTGTTAAAGGACCTTTAAAATGTCATGTGCAATTCATTGATTTGAGTAAACAACCACTTATAATTGCTATTAAATTTTTCTCTTTGCTCTCTGTTTGTTACAAAATTATAGCAGCAATCTATTAATATCTTATCCGCTACTATAGAGTAAGTTTTACCTATCCTAAATGTTTTTCTTGTATCTCACCTCCATATCTACCATCATTGCAAAAGCTACTTTTTGTCCTGTAGAAACTGTTTTAAGAACCTTTCCAAATAGTACTTAATGACTTTCTATTTATTCCCACTATAATAGGGCGCAAAAGTTTACATTTGTATGTAAAATGAGCTTTTTATGTAATTGATATCATAATACTTGAATAGAATATTCGTGGTACAGAACTTTAGAATAGTAAGAAACAGCACACTCATATTACGCAACTGAGAAGGTTTTTTCGTTCCGACTCATCAAGGAGGGGCCTTCAGCCAAGAAGGACGCGCTTGCCACCCTGCTATTTAGCAATGTATCTTAAAATTTTAAGTGCCGTTATGGATCACGGTACGTGGGTTGCACGTTGCAAAGGCTGATCGATCGCACGATGCAGCATGTTCCTTCATCCATTCGAAACAGAGCCTCTCCCCCCTCGTATTCAAGCCCCACGTCGTTATAAATCACGAACCAGTTCGATTATTGAGAGCGACTCTGCCATCTGCAACCATTTATTGTCTAGCTCTCCTTGTGCTTAGAATTACTCTGATTCTCTATTCACCATTCTCGCTAGGGCAAGATCATCACTGCTTTCAATCTTTCTCAAGGCTATGTTCATAAAACAATTAGAGCCTGACCTTTGCTGGCAAAAGGACTTGTTTTTGTCACAAGCCTCTTTCATATTTTTAAAACATTTGTTAAATTTATTCTTTTCGTCTTCGTGCTCGCACTGGAATTTCCATTGTCACTTTGTGTCTTTGCTTAATTCTTCAAATTTTTGTAACACCCTCTTCATGTTAATGTTGCCGATGGCAACTCTGACGAGTCAGCATGAAAAGAGCTTTTCAGATGCCTAACATGATTGGGTTGTTTCTTGCTACCATAATAGAAAAACGAGGAACACAGCAAGTTTCAAAAGGCAGTCTTCAGTGGCAGGTAAACATAAGAAAATGGGTCACCATTTTATATGTTTCATAAAGCATGTTACTGTATAAAAGATATATCTATAACAACTAACATATCACAGTGTTGACTTTGCAGAGTCCTCTTTGTGATAGACAACTTTTCAAGAATTCAATTTAAAATGACATAAAATGAAATGAAACAAAGATCTCGTTTAGTCAAGAAAAGTGCCACTTCTTCACTTAAGAGACTCTCATCTAGTTGTTAACCAATGTGAAATTCCTGTTGGGGAGATATTTACATATTCAGCCAAATAGACTAATAGCTACAATGTGTATGGGACGTTATACGTCCAATTTTATAGTACTTTCTTACAAATTGGGTGTCTAACAACAATAACTATAAAGTGAACAACGTTTAGTAGTTTTCAAAACTGATGATAGAGTGTTGGTGACGGCCACTCATACTCCTTTGTTTTCTGTAATTAAAAGCAAGAAATGGAAGCAAGTGAAGTCGATGTAGAAACAAGATGATTCATGAAAGTGGAAAATCCGAGGATTAATTTATCAATCACATAAATATGACTTACGTTATTGTCGAGGAGCTTCTAACATACCCTCCTGCCTTCACTCAAACCACTATACACTTCACTAACATTGATTATTCACTATTCAACTACGCTCAAATCATTTGTAAGAAACGCCTTTTCAAACAATCAACTTATACCTCCCTTATAAGCACCACATTTTACGCCCTCAAACAGGCAAACACCCTTCATACGGTTTCATCAATAAAAATCTGGTTCGTTAACTCTTGTATATAGACCAGGCCGATCTAGTATTTATATGGCTCTGATATAGTCACATGAGCTCTTTCTTGCTAATGTTTTGCAAGATTTGATGTTGAATTTAAAAAATAAAACCGTAAAATCACCTTAAGTGTAAATACTACTTGTCTCCTACTTGTCTACATTCATGTGGATTTTTGTGCATAGTCTCTACCGTAACCTTTCTCTTCTCCCGTACCATAACCACTTGGTGAAAAATGAACTCCGTACACCGTAGCAAATTTGGGCATTATATAACCGTGTATTTACTAATTATTTAGCATCTCATCCATATTAATGACACCTTTATTTTGGTTGATTTTATTTTGGAACTGACGGCCCCTAAACAATAAAAGTTACCTTCTACTCAATCTGATTCTGAATAGGTCACGGACCCTTAAACATCATTTGCGGAAGACTGGTGCAGACTAAGCAGATAATATATACTATTCAAGTTGCAGGTCTTGTTCTAGGGTCAGCAGAAATCTCACGCCCGATTTTATGAAGCAATGAGTCATTGAAGACGAAGAAAAGGAACAGCAACAACAACAGTGACTATTGCAAATTGAGTATTTGAGAAAGGTTCATACGCGGATGTAAGGCTGCCACAATTCATCCTATTATTTTGAAGTCGTAATCACATTTTATGGAACTCTTCTGAAAGTCATAGCCCGCGTACAGTGATCCCTTTCTTGCTCGTTGCCACGTGACTATAACCAGGGTCGCACTATGAAATGCTGCTATTTTGTTTCGCAAATGCTTTCACACGATTATATTTCATTTGAAGTGGATAAACACGATATTCTTTAGCATGGTTTATTGCTAGAGGATAATTTTAAAGCATTTTACTGGTCTTTGCATGCTTTTGCAAATATGTTATTATAAATCAATTTGCCTCAATTGTTTTCAGTCAATCATCTCACATATCAAGCAAAGATATGCATATTGATTTACGACAGTCAACGTACGTAGCTGACTTCTGTCCAATTTAGCAAAACTGCCGCTCTTTCAGGAGGCTAGTAAGACATCCCGTGCTTTGAAAAGTAGTGGTACTTTATGTATGCTTCATGTATGCTTCATGTATGCTTCATGTATGCTTCATGTATGCTTCATGTATGCTTCATGTATGCTTC
>JAAAKL020006903.1:0-17477 GCA_010016065.2 Carybdea cf. marsupialis auct. non (Linnaeus, 1758) | reverse complement strand
ATTGTAAGGTAAAACAAATAATCACGAACAGATTCACGCACATGAGAATCAGAATCATGGAGAACAGGATCAAGTACAGTTCTTGCTACCCTAAATACAGTCCCTTGTTATGCAACATATTGCAAATTTTGAATATTTTACAAGGAAAGTTTGGACTGTCATGCACCTGTAAAGGAATCTGGTTACTTGATCACCTACCAACATCTAAGTAAACTCTCCTTACGAAACATACAATTTTGCAACCCCACGGAAAGAATCCCTCACTTTGCTCATTTTATTCATAGGAAGCATAACGCCCAACGTAATAAAGTTACATTGCTTAAGTAGAAAGATGTTTGAAAATTCTGGACTAAAGCATATGCTTAAACAAAACACCTATTAGAGATTTTGGAAAAAATTAGAACCGCTATTACTAAAGACTGGACTCATTTGAGCAAACAACAAAGTAATAGTAAAAGACAAATTAGAAGTTATAATTATCAATCTGAAATTGTTACTGTCGCATCCTAGTAGAAAATGAATGAACTAATAACAGATTCCCTAGAACTTTAAATCCGAACCAGTGATGTTTCAATCATCTATGCAACAGCATGAAGAACCTTAATACTAACATGGCTGTTATAGCTAAACGCGTTTTATCTAGGTTTCAAAAATCATTTGCACTTGATATTTCAGTCAACACATTGTGTTGTAGTAGTGTAGTAATTTAAACATGTTTTCAAAATGGACGGTAAAAGATACACAGGCAACTAGTCACCGATATTTATCCTCCGAGCTTTTCGAAATCTCCGAAAATGCCATGTGCAAGATTAGCGAGCTTTACCAGCGTCTCTCTTTGTCCAGATCGACATGTCCTAAAAATGCTTTCTGTTGTACAGCGATTCCTATTGAGATAAAAGATGAAAAGGACTTCTCGACGAGAGAGAGAAGTTCTCGTTGCAATAGCTATCAATCTTAGTAAAGAAGTAAGCAATGCTTGTAAAGTTGCAAGGAGAAATACCATGCTATCACGGGTGGCTGGGGTACGTCAGGTATCATCAGTCGTTTCACTCCAATTCAATATCTGTATGAATGAACTAGTGTAATGTACTCACAACGTCTCGTGTAGGCTATGTGACGATGACATCACACTTAAGGTAGTTACTAAGCATATATTTGAAGTTATTGTCGACCTAGTTTTAAAGGAAATATCAAGCAAGAGTACAAAAACACAGGTTTCAATTCTAAACTGATGAGCCGTTTTCTACACCAAAATGAGCTAGAAGACTTTCATTCTCCAACATTTGGAATGTTTAATTCGTTCATATAGGAATAGGGAAAACCCCAAAGTATTCGCCTATAAGACGCTAATCTCCATATATGTAGAAGGTTGCTAGGCAATGAAATATTCGTTTCATATGAACAAATTCTATACCTAGCAAGCAAGAACAAACTAAAGCTAAGGCCAACCTACCAGTCACGTGTTTCTTTGTCTCTCTGGCAATGGCACATATTTCGGACTCATTTATCGGTTTGATTATCACTGTAGTAATGAAGTGTATCGGAGTTAGACAATTCGCCAGTTCTATAAGCACCTATCGGACCACCTGGATGTTTCTGCTTTGACTTGGGAGAAGCTTTCTAGCCCTCCCTTTTTCACTATTCGTTTGCATTGTAATGATTTTGTAATATTTTTCTTTGTCTAACTTCAATTTCCTAGCTACGGCTAACTGTGACTGTGCTTGCTACTCTAAGAAAGACTTCTAAACTCAAACCTTCTCTAACTTATCCTAGAGCTCTATTCCTCTGTCTCTCTTTTAGCACTTACTGCTCTCCCTTTGTGACCATTATGCTTTTCTACACTGTTGTATTGTACTGCGTTTGTGCTTAAAATTTGCTACGTTTTATTATTTGTCATTATTCCTTGATACTCAACGAAAGAAATGGCTTAATAAAATACAAAAAAAATGGATTGCATAAGCCAAAGTTTGGTGTCCTTCGAGATTACTAACTGATTATTCTACTGCCATTCACCAAAGTAACATGGAAAGCAACTATACTTATAACTTAGTAATACGCTGTACCAGATGATCAGTTGGTTTCAGCGTAGCCTCTTGCGACGTTCAACAACAGGCTGTCAGTAATATATTTACAGTTTGAGGGTCAGTCATCTGATAATCACAGCAAGATGATTTCATTTCAAAGAGAGATTGCCAAACTCATGATCTCGACTGATCGGGCCCACACGAGAACAATGGGTTTAAGCCAATCGCTTGCTCTAATTCTCCAAAAGTAGACGTTCTTTCTTCCAAATTTGACTATAAAAATGTGACATGGAGGCTGAAATACAAAGAGATACAGCACGTTCAAGGACCATGCATACAGTAAGAAGCTTTGAGAGTAATACCAAATTTGTATTACAATGTTGTGGATCCTCATATGATGTATATTGAGATTTACTAACAGAAAATGGTGCTGTTACTACAAAGAACTCAATAGATGAAAAGTGCATAATTGTTGTGGATTTATCAAGGAAACCCTACCGTTGAAAATACTAAGGAGGCTGCCCCTCTCCTGCCCCAGTGCAAGTGCCGCCACTGCTATTATGTAGGTACCATCAAAAAGAGTAGGCTTGAAACTGAAAGGTTAGATTTTAAGATGATATAAGAAAAAAAAATTAAATATTCAGTGGCTGATTGTGAAAGTTTTGAGATGTTTGAATGATACCAACACAGCAAACGTCGCAAAAGAAAAAGCAACAAAAAGCCAAATGGCACCTGCAGTATATATGAATGTGGAAACCCTCTATAAGAGAACGAAGAAAGAGCTAAAACATCAGTTTGTTTCAAACTGCAATGCGGCTAATCTATAACATCCGAAAAGTAGCTTATGGATTAAAAGCAAGGATATTTCAGAATCCTATCATCGACCTTTCATAAATCTTAACTGTAACTTTAAATAAGTGGAGCAGCAAAACAATTGTGCAAAAATGTAATCATTGCTAAGTCAAAGAATGGAATTAACAATCAATAATCAGTCCTGGCGTAACATGCTAAGTTAAGGCACAGAACACAGAGTATAGTTGATTATTTATCATACATTAAACAGTATTTCTCAGAGGAACCAGCTGTCTTACCTCAATATTCATGCTGAAGCACTCCCTATCCTTTCTCCTGATTGTTAGAATAACCATTTATGTCAATATTCATCGATTTCTCTTGAGATATCATTTAGGATAATATATACTTTACATAAAGTATCTTGAAGTCTCATGCGATGTGACAGAAAATGATTCTAGTTAATATCTTTTATTCAACGTATTAGCAAAAAAGCCGTGTTACAATTGATTTTGTACCTTGCCAATATTTCATTCCAAAGAAACAACGCGCCACTTTTGAACAATCACCAATGTTGCTGGACAGTTAGCAAACTATTCAAAATTGATGGTTGGTTTTTATAATTAAGCATCTAGACAGCCTTAAGTATTAAATGTAGAGCTGTTACTGAAAAGTTCAACCATTATAGTGACGTCCCAGCAAAATTATTGTTCGAGAGTCTAATCACACTATAACTTTGTTCACTGGAAAACACGCATTTTTTTATTCTTGTTTTGATAAATATTTGGGGATCAGGTCAGGTCATTTATTTTGAAAGGACATCAGTTTGTGCTGATCAGGACTACTTTTTGCTGCATAGCATTTTTTGCCTCAGGTTGTTAACTATACAGTTGCAATACTTCATTGTTTAGACCTGCTGTAACTCGATTGGCGTCAATAAACTCATGTACTCAAGGTCTGATACTAGCTAAGTATCGTAAGGTAGTTTATACATCGGTGCAAGTGGAATCAAAAGTATAAAACACTTAATATCTTCACATGATTATGGAGAAAGAAAACTACGCTTGCAAGACCTCCTTGATTGACTAATCGTAAAACAGTTACTTGCATACTACAGAAATATTTGGCTACAAAGTGTTTATCACATGTGCCGTAATAACGTTATCAGCATATCTTCGTGAAATGGTTCCGCATGAGCATCACCAAAATCGACAGGGGTTGCTTAGAAACTCATTGGAAGACTTTATAGGAAATAAAGTAAATTACATTTTCCTCCATGCAATACCATTACAAAGTAACATGTTATTGTCTACAAAGAGAATGTATATATAAGTAAAACATCATCCCTGACAATGTGTAGTAATCCACAAAAGAATGTCAATTTCACAAATTTTGCAACATGTTCCTCTGTCTGGCAAGAAACTAAAATGGGTTTGGAAGCATACCAAAAAAATTGGAATTTTTTTACAGCTCCTGTAGAGGCATGGCGGTCATTTTTGTAGTTAACGAGAATCTGCATTTACAGGACAATCTTGCAAAACGTCAGAGCCAGATTGATAAAGAAGACAGACATAAAGACATTTCTTTACAATGACATGTGACTGCCTCAGTTACATCCCTAGTGAGTTTCTTCTTCATTATGGCCTGGTCTGATACTGTAGATTTAGTCTGCTTTTCTGCGATAGCCGAAGTACATGCACCACCCGAGTATTTGAAATGATGAAGTTGTAACATGCAGGACGATGACACAGCTTTCACTTTCCTATTCAACCTGCTATCATTATGTGGTTTCAAATAATATGATCTCGCAACACTAGTTAATGTACACTCGGTGAGCATTATTGTAATTTCCCCTCTCTAAAGTATCCATCCCCTTTGATAACAGAACTCAGGACACAATGACCGAAATGGTGTATCCTGTTGGAATTACACCTGTTCTTCTGTCTCTGTCAACTATTGCTCTTTTGCAGGATCCCAGCTTCTTAAAGAAGTTAACAATAATTCCCTTCATGACCGCACCAATATCTTCTAGAAATATTGCATACACAAATGGGTTAACAGCTGAGCCAAAACTGAAAATTATAGTGGCATAGTTAAAGAGCTCGACTATGTGTGAATCATAATTGTTTCGAAGGGAATACCGTTGTAAGGAATAGCCAGCAACAACAAATATTGGCACCATTGACACAATCAGAATAATTATTATGATGAAAATAATTTTGACAGCTTTCCTCTCCACACGAACAAACAAAGTCAATAGGTTCGTCCCTTCATCGCTTCTCGTTGTTTGTCGCAGCTCCTTTTCTCTTTGGCGAAGTTGTTTCACTATGGAAATGTATCGAAATCCAATGTAAGTTGAGCACATTGTAGTGTAGATAATTGCTATTGCCCTTGAGATTAATTTAAATTCAAAGGCGACCAGCAATCCCTCTCCTATTGACAACACCCATCCGATTCCAATCAAGAAATAATATTTATTTTGTTGGTTTTTCTGATTACAACGAGTGGTTCTCAGTCCGTCGCTAAATATGTAATATCTGTTGTGTGTAATCAACGCCATCATGAAAAAAGTCGAGAACACCATAACTGCAGCAAGGGTTGGTCGAGCCACGACCAAAAAGCAGCTGGATAATGGTTTTCCAAATGACGAAACAAACAGAAACGGTATTTGCGAGAAGGTAGAAGATGCCCAATCCGTTGAGGCTAATGCAGCTATTAGAATATTTGTTGATGTTCGAAGTTGTGCATTCTTTACCACAACATAAATAACCAGGGTATTTCCAAGGGATGCCATTATCGCTGGGATGATGCCAGTAACAAAAACAATGATATTATTTGGATACGTTGCTCTCCAGTCGGAAGTGATGCAAGTCATCTTTTCAATTTAAATCAAGGTTCTTCTTTAGAGCAGAACAACTAAAGTTGATCACCACGCACTATTAAATAGGACCTTTGTTGTTACCTATCTTGTAACTGAATTCAACATAGCATAGTACTGAGGCAGGTGTTTAACGTGAAAAAAATAAGTTCCATCGTTAGCTTTTTTGAAAAAATTGTTACATCATGGTAGTCAGGTGTTGAACGTGACCGAGATACGATCTTTCTTCAAGTTCGTCTTTCAATTTCATACCATCTCTAACTGCGATGCTACGGTTCACCATTTATTGTAAAATATACAACAGGTTTAATTGGAATAACCTGTAGTGTGATATATTTTCGTAGTTCATTGTTTATCAAACAATATGAATTCCAACCACATGATTTAACGACGTTCAAACACATTTGAATCATACTTGAAAAATGGCAATGTGTTACTAGGTGTGATAAAATCCTTATTTAACATTGTTCGCCAGATTTGACAATTGAAAAGTCATGTTAGATAAGAGATTGTAAACATAGTTATACTCTTGTTTCTAGTTTTGATAAATATGATACGCCAGTTGATAAACGTTATGTACTGAACCCATTTCAGACCGCACCCTCTTATACATAAGGGAAAAGTATCGTTTTTTAATGCTAAGAACGCATAGTTGGAAAAAATATTTTAATTTCAGTTTTTAAGGTGTGAAATATGTATGTTCCACTTATGGAACATATGCCTATTTGAAGTACATTTTATGGATAGTCAATTTTTTTAAGAATAACGTTTTAAAAAAACTGATTTGGTCCAAAGCACCTGATAAACAAAGTTAGAAGGTTAAAACATGAGTGCAAAACATTATTCAGATATTTTTTCTATGAGCTAATCAAGAGGGGGTCGGAGGGGGGCCCAAGGGGGTGTTTGAGTGGTCCATGATATGAAGATGCAAATGACGTGAATGTAGCAAATCGTCAAGGAGTAGTTCATGAACCGTGAAAAAAGGTTATAAATTAGTAGCTTAGAAAGTGACAACGATTTGCCTAGAAAGGCGACAGAAGAGTTTTCACAGCGCACTAAAGAAAACCCCTGTAAAAGCACCCTGTTAAAGGTCCCAGGAAAACGTTGTCAAGGAAGCGTAGACCCCAGTCAAAGGTTTCAGTTACACTATGAGCTCGTCTGCTAACAACATCATGGGTCAGCTTCATGGGTGTTTTTAATTCTTAAAAGAAAGAATAATGCAGATCCCGTAAAAAACCATGTCATTTCCCCACAACTTGATTCCGGATATTTAATTTATTCTTAAAAAACCCGGGGGAAAAGTCAATAAATACTGAAGGGTGAGACAAATTATCCTGGGAATATCGGCAAACGTGAAGGGCCGTCGTCACACTACAAATACACTACTACGTAGTCTTGTAAAACGAAGATTGCTGATATAGATGATTTTGAGTAGTTGAAACACTTTTACGCAGAAAAAGCTGAGAAGACCTATGTATAGTGATCAATTTCAAGTTGTCTAATTTTGGAGCCACTCGTAGATGTTAGAATTATCAAAGAACCCCAAAAGTCTAACAAAATATTGATTGCAGTGTTCGATATTTTTTAGCGCTTCATTGAAATAAATATCAATAATTAGTATTTAACTGCTTCAAAAGATAAATTTATAACGTTGATATGATAGAGATTATTTATTTTCTATTTAAAGTGTGTTCCTACTTCCAGAAAAGATCGAGAAAAATATATACGCAAATATATGTGTTAAAAAATGAACCATAATGTGTTAAAGCATTCTTGTCTCTGCTGGATAGATTGGACCTGCTCTCACAACGGACATACTGCAGATGTCTTCAAAAACGTGAAGCAAAAAGATATCTACAGCCAATCCTAAAAGGTTGGTATTTGAAAATTTTAGTAGAAAATGTTGAAAGGTTGTCATCTTGTAGTTTCAAGGTAACTTCATAGTAGAGACTCTTATTGTGAAAGGTATCATAGATCCTTGTTTTATGGTTTTCATTAAAATTCCTCCCTTGCCTCCAAAAGCGTAGCCCAATGACCTCTTCAGATGCATAAAAAATCTAAGAGACAAATAGACAAAAAATTCCAACAAATTGTATCATTTGTATGTATTATAATCGTGAAATGTCAGCTATAGGCTTCTTCTTGCAAGTGCTACAAATTATCGCATTTGGTTTTCTATCCAATACCTAAACCGTGCAACACGGGCAAACACAGTGTAACTTTGACTTGAACTACATGTGGATGAACCGTGAGATACAGCACCGTGCAATTCCCATTTTCCACTGCTGCCTCTGCAAACTAATGGACCACCGCTATCTCCATGGCAACCGCTTGTTCGTGATGACCCGCCGCTGCCAGCACAGAGCATGTTTCCTGTGACCTAAAATGGATGTTTAAAATACATGGATAACAGGTTACGCATCCAGACGCAAAAATTTTCGCAAGCTATAAAAACAGCCTTCAACAAATATAACGGCAAAAATCGCACGAACGACTTTCTTTCGTTTCCATTAAATTCTTTCTGTAAATTAAGTTTAGCTTAGGTAGAAATCAATAATGGTTGCCTAATAATAGCAGTGTGTTGTGAGCTATTTTAAAGAATATATTTACAAGAAAGGCATAGTGTGAATTTACGTCATGCTGATCGCGCTATTAGCTTTCCCTCTGGGTTTATGTTTTACTCGATGTTAATTTGTTATAATCAAATTTTAGACAAGGCATACTTGAATTGATCTACAGCAAGTCATCTTAAGCTATCTTGCCGTTTCATAGTCGATTTTCAATTTGAGTGTTTGCTGATCGTTCTCAGCAATATAATAATACGTTCTATAAAGCAATGCAATAACTAACCGACTAATTTTGCAAAAGGAAACCCCAAGCTATTCTAAGTGATACTTCTTCGATTGCGTAACTTGCGCTAATAGTATTTATTTGATTTCTGAATGATGATACTGGTAGATTAGCTACAGATTACGCCATCGTTCTTGACTTCATTGAAACAAACAGGGAATGTGAAATTGCATTTTGACGTCTGATGTTATATATGACGTAAATTCAAAATAGCAAACAAAAGACTAGCAATCCTGTTATAAGCTTATCATGCATAATTTGTTTTGAAGCTGAGTAATCACGACAAAATATGTGTTTGATGCGTTTTATGTAAAACATACCATGAGAATTCGCGCTATTGGATCTAGAATACAAGAACACTAATCAAATTGGGTAACAACGCAAATTTATGTTATTCCTCTAGTTTTACTTTTTCAATTGCAGGAAATGCCAACAAGAATAAATGACGATCGGAACCGCCGACTCTTTGTTTTCAATCTTCTTCCGGTACATTTCAAAAGCAGACCATGATCTTGACAAAATTCATTGAAACCTAACTTTAGCTCGGTTTTTGTCATTATTAACACTTCAAAATGTTCGTTTGTCTTACAAAGGTCTGTATATAAAAGTACTACAAATAAAAAAATGCATAAGAAACATATATAAACAATATTATTAACACTATAGGATATATAAATTCATATATATATATATATATATATATTATATTAGTGGCATATATTACCGCACTAGTACATAAGTACTTTAAATAAAATCATTGTTGTAAAAATGGAGTAGTAGATGATGTTTTGTTAAATTACCCTTGGCAATCTTCCTTGCTGATGTTTGCTTTGACACACAGCGTTTGAAACAATTCTCAAGGGTGCTTGTTGTAGAACAGTATGCATATTTCCTGGGTGATGAATCTTACCCCATCCTAGAAATGAATAACAGCAATATGTAAGTATCCACTTTTTGTACTTCAAAAGGTCCAAGTGCAGTTAAAATCTTTTAAAGGATTACTTGAGTAGATGTCATAGAGGGGAAATAACTGATGATAATGAAACACGGGTTTAATGTCTTACAAATTCCTCGCACGCACATGCAACCAACTCAAAGGGGAACCACTTGCGCCCAGGATACTAAAGCATTTCGTTGTATCTCCAAATGCGAAAAATTGAAAAAAGGGAATTCTAAAGAGCAGATTATCAATCTGGAATAGTACTCTTCTGTCAAGATATCTCCTCCTCAGAGAAAGCAATGAATTTCTGTACAAATGTATTAGTATCTCATGAGGCTTATTTTTCTTTTCTTAAAATTATCAAGAAGGTCCCCTCATTCAAGTATCTGAGGATGCATGTAAGTGAGGACGATAGGCTCGACGTGAAGATTAACCATCGTATCCAATGCGGCTAAAACTCGTGGAGGAAACTGATCGGTGTGCTGTGCGACAAAAAAGCACAGGAAAAGAAGATAAAGTATCCAAATGCAAGGAAGAAAGGCTAAATTGGTATGGTCATGTGATAAAAAGAAAGAAGGACTATGTTGGAAGAAGAGTGATAGGAATTAAAGTTATAGGAGACAGAAGAAGAGGACGACCTAAACTCAGATGGAAATATAAACTAAAAGAAGATATGCAAGAAAAGAATCTCAGTGAACAACAAGTAAGAGAAAAGTACGAATAGAGGAGACTAGCAAGGAACAGCGACCCCATATAAAGATGGGAAAAGCTGAAGAAGAAGAAGGAGAAGAGGAGGCTTATCTTAGCTCCATTCAAAGTGATTCATTTGTAGATTTTAGCTTGACAACAAAATATGTATGCGAAACAAGCACTCTACGCTTTGGAGGTTACTTTTGTTTCTGTTTTATAGCTTTATGCTATGCTCACTGTGCCTGCACAATTTGAACACTCTGGCATGATACGGTATCAGTTTTTTTACTGTCTTGTAGCAGCGCTGCTAGATATTTAGGTAGAATTTAGTATCAACGCTCTGTTATGCACTGATGAGCCCACAACTATAAAATTTACTCTCATTTATTCTACCACATAAATTGATTCTCTCGATGTTAAGTTAGTCTATGATAAGTGTAAGTTGACAACAGATTCTTTCTTAAAACAAGAGACATATATCACCATCTACATTTTGCATCCTCCCACCATTTTCATACTTAAAGAGCAATACATTGTAGCTCCGGTCATAAGCTTTAGGAATTTTTTCCGAAGACCAAGTATTTCAGCAGAGATGTGAGGAATTTCACTCATGGTTACTATCCGCGGGTATAGCAAGACCTTGTTATGGAACGAAAATAACGTGCGCTGTGCCAAAACGATTTGGTTTACGAAGGAGGCTATATCAAAACATCAAAACACAGGGAGCAATGGTCCTTGTTAAACTACCCAGGACAAATATCCACAAGATAAACAACTTAAAGGTAGGTGAAAAAGTACAAAAATGTGTATATGTATGTATAAATGAAAAACAACAA
Source organism: Carybdea cf. marsupialis auct. non (Linnaeus, 1758) (assembly GCA_010016065.2). Lineage (NCBI taxonomy): Eukaryota > Metazoa > Cnidaria > Cubozoa > Carybdeida > Carybdeidae > Carybdea > Carybdea cf. marsupialis auct. non (Linnaeus, 1758). The sequence goes on along the minus strand of JAAAKL020006903.1, from coordinate 6,467 downwards.
ATTGATCAAAAAGCGGTTCCTTATTCTATAAATTTCTAAAGACCCCTTATGAAACTCACTGTTTCCGTGCTTCTCAAGTTGAGCGAGGTACTTGAAGGGCAAATGAACATTTTTCAAACAAGCTAGCTGTTACGGCTTTCCAGTCGTTCTGTCAGAAACATGACTGGCACTTCCTGACCCTGCTATGACACAGAATGCCGATTTTACAAGGTATGCTATAATTTTATGCATTAGAAACACTCAGCGACATTTTCCCTCTCTCCACCTCTACAGGTATACGGTATGTTTAATATAATTACCTGTGATGTAACAATCCTTTCCTACAGTGGGGTCTGAAGTTGGTAGACAAACACTAGCAACATATTTACTAGGATTCGGTGGGCGTTCAAGCCTAAATAGAGCAATATCGCTATCAAAGGTGGTTGGACTGTATTGTGGATGAGCAATTACTCGAGTTACACGAATTTCCTCTTCGCTTCCTTCATGTCGAGAACGATCATGCTCCCCAAAGCTGATGTGAAACAAACAGAACAAATCAGTTACTTCATATTGTGTAATTATGGAAGTAAAAAGAACCCATTACAATTACTGACGAGAACCGATTAGAACTAAAAGATAAAAATACATGGATGCTAGATCAACCTCTCTGCAACTCTGTTTATCTTTGTAGCTTTATCCAAGGCTGTTGTGGTGTATCATGATGTCTGATAAGCGCAGTAGATATCTTGACGAAAGGGTTGCTCCTCGTTTTTTATTTTATATGTCTTTACAAATAAATCAAGACGATTGAAGAATGACCTATTTTTGAAAGTACAGTGTACTCCATGGTATGTTTTAAAGACTAAACCCCTCCATTAAATTTATTTCGAGTAACTGGTAGTGATGGTTAACTTACCATCGCTTTTTCAGTAACTTTATGCTTCCCTCTTAATATTTTGGTGTTTCAATTAATGCGCTAAGAACTCACGAACTTTGATAGGGAATAAGTAAATTTTGCTATTTTTGAAGAGGAAAAGCTGAACGTAAAGATATATTTATAGTTAAAGGCTCATTTCATGCAATGAACATCTATATGTACTATGGTAGGACATTAATCTTCAAAGTCAACTGTGCTTGCTCATGTTGATATTTTTGGAAATACAAAAATTGGAATGTGTTAGCCGGACTTTGTTTCTTTAAGATATCAATTTAATCTAATGGCCCTCCTAAAGATTTTTATTCATAGCACTGTAGAAAATGAGTTGACTCTCCAAGCCTAATGAAGCTAAGATGTTTTTGAACAAAGACTTCTCTTAAATGTTCTTTACACAATTTAAGTTCCTAAGGCAGATGTATTAGAGGTGTTTTTGTTCATCGACATTTGATGTTGTTTGTATGTGACATTCATTCGGCAACTTCCAAACGTTATTATTTAGAATATATATAACAACCTCTGTTAAATATGGAAAAACTACGATAGTTTTAAGGAGGCTAGACCCATTGGGCTATGAAATGTTAAGCTGTATGCCTACTGGTGTCGCTCCCAAGCTAGCCTGTCACTAACCTTAACTAATCTGACTATAGATCTATGCATACGTAGTCCCAATGTATTTGCACTGATATCTTTATGTTCCATTTAAATCCGTTTAGCTTAAACAAATGAAATAAAGAAGGCAACATTTTTTGATCAAAGCCATATATATCATATTCATATACAATAGTGAAGGACAATAATACGACAAACTTAAACATAAAGAATGGATGATATCAAGAAAAAGTTGTATTAATCTATCAGCAACTATATGCACACCATAAAATTCTAACCAATAGACCAAAATAACTGTGATATGCAAAACGTAGAGTGATCTTTACCTGCGATGTAGAAGGTTCCTGTATTGGAAACCCTCACCAGATATCCTCTGGCAAAATTTTAGATATGAGCAACAATAAATCTTTTACTTCACTTCCTTTCTTCTCAAACCCTTGCAGGCAATGAAAAGCTCACGTGTATTCTAATCGCAACAATTAAAATTCGCATACCCGACTGAGTAAATTACATAAATCCCACCCACAGGGTGTTTTCCATGGAATTGCTGCTTCATTTACAGTTTTTAACAAAGATGAAGAGTGCATCAATTCAGACAGTGACACATTTTTTTGTGTTCTATTAACTTTTTAGAGTCTTTGCAGAATGTCTTAATTAGCCCTTCTTCTTGCTGTTCTTAAGTCCTTTTTTTATCCCCCAGAAATATACATTATGTGCATGCTTGTAGCTAGCATTTAACATGAAGACTTGACAATTTGCATCCATTGTTAAATTTCAAGGTTTCATTGATTTCCTAAAAATTAACATGATCTACAAGTCAATCTTACAATGGACTGGATTAAATAAGCAACGAGAACATTTGCTATAAAAATTACAGGAATTTTTTTGTCTTTTTGTCACTCCTTTGATGTTTATATTCTCAAGCAAATTCTTGTTCATTTAGGATATAGATACAAGTTTGGAAGAGACACCTAAGAACTAGCCCCACCCTGGCCGTTACATTCTTTCCTTTCTAATACGATTGTGCTTAAATATAAGGCACACAGTCTGTCAAGTCACAGTTCCCAAATTCAAGGTGATGTGGCGATCCCTTCCAGGTCTTGATACGGTAAACAGTGCTACGTGAAAGAGAAAATGTACAATAGAATTTGATGGGAAGGTTCTAATTTATGCAACCTAGGCTTTTCTTCCTATTTATGTCATATAGCTAGCAATTTGTGAAAAGTGCTGTTGTAAAGTTTATGCTAATTCACAATGGACTAGTTTTAAAGATTCCACATCGTCGAGTTTAGTAAGTTTGCCTTTATATCAATTTGAATCCGTAAATACATGCCTTGCTTTACTCAGTATAATGTTATACAAGCGTGAATCAACATATCAATTTACGTATTACTCACGTGACCGAGTAGCTTCCTGGATTTTGATTATTGTAAACACAATGGGCCGCTGTTACAACCCACAATCCTCCGATCCATGATCCACCGCACCCTGCCCTACCATTATTCTTCATTAATATTTGCCAGGGCCAAGCTCCACGAGCGGCAGTTGTTCCCGCGATGATACGAGATGATGCAATAGTGCTGACTCCGCATTGTCCTACAGAATGAAATCAGAAATATGTTTAAAATACTTGACGTGTCTCATATTGCCATTTACAATCAGCAAAGCATGATTAAACTCTGAGCATGCTTCTTGCTGTTCAGTAGGAGAACTAAAGCGGAAGTATTGCAAAAAATGACAAATATTGATAAAACTGGTCTTGGTACTGTAGGTAATTCCATGTTAATTTCGTAACATTTAATCTCGTACCTTCTTAAATTTCGTATCCCCTAAAATTGCTAAAGAAGGTTGCTAAACTTTTCACTATAAAGAAAATCAGGGCTTATAAAAACTTTTTAGTATATTAGATCATAAAAAAATTATACGTAGATAAAGAAATAACATCATCTTTCAACGATATTTTAAAACGAGATGTCAATAGAAAGGAAACGATGACAGCAGCTAAAGTTGGGAAGCCCTTGGAACAAAATAAACAACCCACATGTCTAAGTACCATTTGCTTTAAACAAGGAAGAAGCAACCATCATATTGCATTTTAAGAGACCTTTCGATTGCTTTGGAAAACTGTGCTTCACTAGATAGGAGAGGAAAATTCACAGATTATAAGAACCATCAGATCTTCTTTCTATTTCATCCTCAGGGCGAAAAAGCCGTAAGTGGACAATTTAATTACAGATGCAATTTTGAAGAATTAAAAAGTCGATTATTGAAAACATAAGTATTATTAAAGTAAACAATTTGTATGAAGGGTGATGCGTTCTTTTACCAATAACAGATTCTTAGTAAGTAGTTTTACTTAGTTTTCTTTTTTGGGGGGACTGTTTGTTCTTCAAAATCATCTGGATGAAAAGCCTTAAGTTTTTATTAAAATATGATCCATTCCATAAAGCATAAAAAATTTGTACATAAGTAATAAGAAGCCACTGACTGTTTCAATAAAGCAAGCAAGATCTAGCATGTAATAAGAAGGGATGCTTTTGAGCCTCATTCATAACCTCCCTCTTTTTTTTGTTAATTGGTTTTCAAAACATTTTTAGAACCACCCTCTTAAAACTTAAGGTTTGCTAATGCCCCAATCCTTGACATCCGGCTAGCACATTTCATTATTTTCTCAAATGTTCTTCTTCCTCCTGGAGCTATTTCCGAATTTCTTATGCCTTTCTTGGTATAATCATACACCACAACACAGTTTTACGAGTTAATCGTTTGTAGAGAACTTTTTTATCGCAGAAGAAAATTGGCTTTGGCAAAAACGTTTTGCCAGAACAAAACTTACAAAGAGACAGTTTGATTATCGACGCCTAGTTTAAGAACAGCAGGGAAAATATAGCAAAACGTTTACTCTATCAAACATTATGGGGTTTTGGAAAGAGTCAACATGTAAAGCCACAACATTGAACATAACAAAAGTTTAATGTGCACCGACAAACAAGAGATTGCACTAAGGAACAATACCCCCAAAACGAAAATTATGTTGCAGACAAAATTATATTTCGTCTAGAAATGACTTGTTCAGGTCTATTGGATTCAGCGTTTCCAACAGACCTGAAGAAGTCAATTATAGAATAAACGCTGTCCGAAACATAGTTTCCTACTTGATGTATTGATCTTTATTGCTTGTCGGTGTATTAATCACTTTATCAGGAGAGATTTCACTTACTGATATCGATGCCATGTTAGTGGACCAGATACTCAGTTACAGATAAATTTAATTTAAATTTACCTTACATTTTTTAACAATGTAGGTTCATTCAAGTATAAATCAATCTATAGTGATCACAATTGGCGTACTTTATACTGCTTAAACAATAACAGGTAGCTGCAATTATTGATATTTTTCTCCTACAATAAGTCTCAAGTAAAGTTGCTATTGATCCTTCTACGGTGAAGGAGAACAGTTCGGAACGAAATGTGCGTGGTTACCTTTGAAGACCACTATTAACTCTGCCTGTCCCTGGGATATTTTGAGCAATATATTCCTGCGGCTACCCCCACCCCTCATTATTTCTTCAAAACAAATAACTCGGAATATCCTAAAATGATTTGTTGTATTCCAGTATCGGTGTTGGTGTCTCCTGTAATACATACGGTGCTTTTGTCAACATGGGGACAACATGCACAGTGCATTTCATGACTTTAAGTTAAAATGACAAAAAATTGATAGTTTGTTAAAACTTACCACTGACAAACCTCTCATTGAAAAAACCCCGCTAGACAATATAATAAGGCAATATTTTGTGGAAATGAAAAATATAGTTTAGCAACAAATCTTAGAAAATTTTGTGTACAGCAGGAAAAAACTTATGAACGAAAAGATGATTAGATAGTAAATTGATTCAAGAGCACCATAAAATTGTAATGGTTTTTAAAGTTACTAATGATGACACTATAATACACGCCTTCGAATCATTGCACACCGAAAGCATAAAAGGCATGTTGAAACATTTAAACACCTTGTCTCTTTCCAGTCCTTATAGATTAATAATACATCACAAATCGTCATTCTTGTTTGATTTCTTACTGTTTTCAGTTGTTAATCTTTTCTGTTCTCTTTTGATCCGAGTAAACTGATCACTACTTAAAAACCACGCATTATATTTCTACATAGGGTGTAGTGAACTCTTTGGTCACTAATCATGGACCAGACTGAACCCATATTGATAGTTTGTTCTAGCACGTATTCTAATCGTAAAATAAATAGCAGATGGTAAAGAGACATAATTTCCTTTGAATGTAATTCGATATTCCAATTCCTTGAGGATAGATTCTGGTGTACATAATATATGATAGATTACAAGACTCAGTATGATCAGAGTTCTCTGCTTGATATTAAATTCTCAAGGTCCTCTACAAGTGACTCCGTTAACGATCCTCTGAATACTACTGACTTGTTCTCCAATAAAGTTCTTATTTATAGCTAAAAGGACAATAGACTCATAGGGGGCCATTATCACGTGAATCATGGTTACATACGATCTACTTTTCTAACACTGGCTTAGAAATTCAAAAATAATCAACCATAAAAAATCACAGTAAATACTCTCGTTGTTCACTGAATCTATAAGAAATGTGCTGTTCCTTCTGTTTTAAAACAAATGATTACTTAGCATATACTCTTACCTTGCGGCGGCGGGGGTGGTGGATTGCCTGTTATTGGGGTTGGTGGTGGATAGTCTGTTATTGGAGGAGGTGCTCCTAGAGAACAAAAAAAAGTTAGCTTTGTGAAGTGTGAAACCAGAGGTAAGTGACGATGATATAGTAAAAATATGAATGTTTTTGTTACCAAAGTGTGACCAATGTCCTTTCCCAACTGATAGTCTTTATATCGGGCTAGACGGTATTCGAACTCACAACCTCTGGCATTTGAGTCCGACTCCTTAAC
>JAAAKL020006902.1:0-17477 GCA_010016065.2 Carybdea cf. marsupialis auct. non (Linnaeus, 1758) | reverse complement strand
AAAGATCCACAAATTTCCGCGTGACAACCGGATAGCTTGTCTATTTTTTGAAGGTAAATTCTCTTAGTCCTGACGTTCTAGCTATGGCATGCTATTGCGAGATATTAAAGTGTAATTTTTACTGATCTTATATGTTCTTCCAACAGGCCGAGTTTCTCTACCCTTAGGAACTGCTGAATTATGCCAACCATATCGAGGTAGTGCATCTAAAGCTGATTGTTCTGTTTCCATCGACTGAAAGTTTTTCCTTCTGCGTTTCAAATGCAGCTCCGAGATCTTCAGTGACTCCTTTACACAAAGCTTGCAATGAATCTATTGTTATAAACTCCATAACATTTGACGGGCAGATTTGGAGTACACGTGCTATGATCATACTTCCTGGCAAAGGTCAAGTTACTGTTTTCCCTGTCAACATATGAGGCACTGTTTCTTAAGCATAAACGATTACAAGAATTTCCTTCAAGCTCGATTTTGCATTATATGTTTTACGTAGATGGGAAAGTTGATGAGAAGATGGAATCCTTCTAGTTTCAAGAAAATCATTTTCCAAATGCTTCCTGATTTTTCACTTTCTGATATTTTCATTGACTTCCACCATAGAGGCTGGTAAGTATAAGCAGTACTCACTGCTCGGAGGAAGGTGGATCATGGGTAGAAATAAGATGCCGAATTTTTCAGCCGATCCTCGAAATATTGCTTGCATGAGCCCGTTCCAAGCAGGCTGTGGAGGTTTTAGGGTCCTAGAACCGACCACAACAGGTCAAGCTCACGACATGGGTTAGAATTTGAGATTCGCCAGAGATTCTCGAATTCTGTCGATGTAATAATTGCATCGTTTCCTTTCTAATTCAATCGTGGATATGCAGGGCATTGGTTAATATCAGCTTCTGTTTACTCTAGCCTTAAAAACCCAAATACTTTTTGAGTTAAAAAAAAAATAGAAATGCATATATCGTCATCCATATTGTCACCCACATGTTGGGCAAACTTGTTTCTACTGAGCTAGGTTTCTGCTTATTGGTGGCATGCTGCATCCTTATTGAACTTCTGCACTTCTGCCTATGATGAACAGAACCCTTTGCTAATTCAGACTATCAATAACAAAACAGCATTTTGATCGACAAAATCTTCATTTAACCGGTTCTCCAGTATGGAGAAACGATTCTCAGTTATCTGGTATATACTTATGCAGCTCATCTTCAGAGGACGTCTCTTCAAGGATTGTGTGAGTTTCTTTTTGTGAGCCTCTTTGACATCCCTCTTACCCAAGGACTCTCTACCAGCAGAAGATACCAACAACATCGTCTATAAACTAAGATGCAAAGACTGTCCAGCAAACATACATTAGTGAGTCCAAACGTTGATTACGTCAGCGGGAAAAAGAGCACAAGATAGCAGTCTAAAAAGGTGAAGTAAAGAGCCACGAGATCACGGAACACTGCTGAAAAAATGACCACGCCTTTGACTGGGGAAATAGCGAGATACTGGACAGAGAAATCAATACAACAACCAGAAAGATTAAAGAAACAATCCACTCCCTACAACACCAAAACCACATCAATAACATATCCTACAACCTACCACACATATGGCTACCAGCACTACCGGGGAAAACACAAGAAACACAAAATCAGCATGGCGCCAACACCCGACAAAGTTCGATCCCTACTTCCTCGGGAGTCCGCAATCGAACAACGTAAATCAGCAAACAATCCAAAGTCCAACAGCCTGAAGATGGGAGAAGTATCTCTCGAAACGTAGCTCCGAAAAAGACTACGACTCAGGACGTGACAAATATCTACCATCAATGGCAACAACTGAGTCGACAAGCGTCAGAATATTTAGCATTTCAGTTTTTATCAATTCGTGCTTATTTTCTTACTAATTACTGTGGACAATTACTTACTACACACTTCCATATTTTACTTCCACACTATATGGTGACGAGATTAAAACTTTCGTGGCTTTCCTTCATTCATTGCTTCAAGTTAGAACGGATTCCAGCTTTATTACATCGCGGGCAGTGGCCACATCTCCAAGTTTCGTTCATTGCTGTGCCAACCATTCCATAGTTTTAGATAGATATCCAACCAATAGAAATGCATCATCTCTGCCTAGTAAAGATGGCGGTCGAAGCAACGCAGCTTATAAAGTGCTGAATACTAAGCAAATGTTTTAAGCCTGGTAAATAGCAGTATATCATAACGTTTAAAATATCAAACAGAAACGAGTTTCAAAAGCTAGTCCAAACCATTAGCTGCATTTGAATTATTTGGCTTGACACCGAAGCTTTTGTTTGTGAAAGTGGAAGATTTTGTGTCAGTGATACGAGTTTAAGTTTGTGCTTTCTTTCTTTGGTTCCTCACAAATTTTGATACTGTTGTTGTATTTGTATGCACTCGGCCAGGTTTTTGCAAGTTGGTTATAGATGCACTGCACATTCGACTGACACCATATTTTACTTACAATTTGGGAGCACTATTTATTTTGAGGCTGGAGTAATATGACTCAACTCATGTTCACTATATCACTGGGCGTGATCGCTATTGTCGTTGTCAGGTTTATGTAAAGCCTTTACTAGTTAGAATTTTCCATGTAAACTACACAGGATGACAGTCTCGTCATTCTGGGTAAATATGCGGGGGATATGAGGAATAAAACTGAATGTGAATGTCTTCCAAAGGCTGGCCAATATCGGATCTCATCTTCGATCACTTTGTTTATGCTGCAGTTGAAAGTTCGACTGGTACGAGTAGTGTGTCACTGTGGAGATTGAATTTCAATTTCACTGCGGAAAATATAGAGCAGCAAAACGTAGCGCGCTGCAATAATTTGGACCCATTGGAGATTGGTCTTTACGGGTACAAGGTAAGACCACACGTCGGCTTTGCAGAGTCGAACTGCTCATTTTGCGCCTAAGAGAAACACTTTGTACGAACGCTACAAATTTCGTCTGGCATCTCAAGCGTTTATAGAATCCTTTACTTCCTTTATAAATCGGCTCAAGAAAGTCGTTTCCAGTCTTGTGAGTACAAACATCGAGACGATATTATCCGTGATCAAATCATTGAGCAATATTCGCCACAGAAACTACGCCGTCGACTACAGGGAGAGAGTATCATTACATTGGAGAAAGTCGTCAGCATCTGTTTGGCTATGAAAATTGCAGATCGGCAAGCATGGGTAATAGAATAGTGTACCGATCAATCTCACTCTGCTTTACAAACACAGACAGGGCCAAGCAGGTCATATCAACAGTATGAGGCTACTCCACGCAAACGAAATCTTTCAAGGGGGCTACAGGGGATACTTCTCACCCCCAACATACTACAAAATTTGTATGTTTCTACTTGGCTAGGAACGTCACAAGGCCAAAACTTTTTCTTGTCCTGTCAATGGGAAAGTCTGTTTCAAATGTGGAAAGATCGGCCCTTTCAGTAGGGTTTGGAAACAGATTTCCACCTAAGGAAAGCTGGGTGAACTTCTTAACCTGGAAATCATCCAACCAGTCACTGGATCAACTCCACAGGTATCCCCTCTTCTAGCGATTCCAAAACCGAATGTACGTCTCTGTCTGGTTATCCTATTTCCCCTGTGAAAGATACTCTTCCGTCATTACAAAGGCTGGGAGCATTTTGTAAACTTGATCTTAAATGGGGTTACAGCCAGATCGAGCTGACTCCTACTTCATGTGACATCACGACATTTGTAACTCAGAAAGGTTTATTCCCTTGCGTCTACTGTTTGGGGTCTACTCATCTTCAGTGGAATATCAACATATCATTTCGCGGATACTTTACGATTGCCCAGGGTCTATCAACAATTCAGATGACATCATCCTTTATTGCCAGTCCCCAATTTCTTCTATGCCTACAGGAAGAAGGGTTAATTTTGAATCCTGTTAAGTAGCTGTTTTGAGCACCGCAAATCACATTGCCCAGATTTGTCAAATCTGCAGCAGGAGTTTCCCTGATAACCATAAGATCATTGCCATCAAGAATGCTGCACCTCCAATGAAGTCATCGAAGGTGCGCGGTTTTCTGGGTCTTATTACATTTTAATCAAAGTTTATTCCAAATTTTGTGACCATTGCAGACCCATAGAGACTCCTCACTTGGAAACAGCGACCATGGTAATGGACCAAAGCTCAATAGCGCTCATTTGATGAGACAAAAACACGGCACATTTTGATCTGGATGCACCAACACGGCTGACTGTGGATGGAGGTCCAGTTGGCCAAGTCATGATATTGGCACGAACAGTCGATGGAGAGGCTAAGTCAATTGCACATGCAAGGAGGACCTTAACTGGTGTTTATTGGTGCTACTGTCAGACGGAATAGGAAGCATTAGCTGTTGTCTGGGGCTGTGAAAGATTTCATTTATATCTTTACAGGATTGACTTCCAACTATTTAGAGATCACAAGCCTCTCCAGATCATTTATGGTCAGAAAAGACTTTCCCTACACAAATCTTTGTATCTTTACACACGTACATGAGTACAGCTTTTTTGCCTTATGCCATACTTATATTGAATACAGTACAAACCTGGGTGCTTATGCTCTTTCAGGCCTTCCTATCAACTTTTCCAATGGCGAAATAGGAAGAAGTACTGAAGCCTACCTGAACAGCCTCATTTCTGACTTAATACCCAAATCCTTGTCTCTCTCAGAACTTTCCACTACTTCTGAAGTTAACATCACCCTTCAAGCAGTTCGTTCTGCACTATCTATCAGAAACTAGCCAAAGTCACATGATCTTATGTCTTACCAAAAAGTCCGAGACAAACTCTCACTCTATGAATCTATAGCGTTACGTCTCGTCTGATAATTCCAACAACCTTGCAATAGAGAGTTCTCGACATAGCACACCACAACTGTCTTGGCATTGTCAAGAGCAAGCGGTTACCACGCGGACACGTGTGGTGTCCTCCTATAGATTCTGCGTCTGAAGACCTAATACTAAAAAGTGAGTTACAGAAGATAGTGCTACTTATTTACGTGTTAACTTCTAAGACGTACTTCAATCCTCTGCAAGCCCATAAATGTTTCTTTTCTTCGGTAACACCAGACGATTGCTGTTAGCAGTGTCTGCCAAAGACGTTGAGCAAGTATGAGCCCATAACTCAGGGAATCTTAACGCTGTTTTTACCTCTAATAAACTTGAAACATTTATGAAGTATGCTACCTTTTTTATTATTAGAGAAGCAAGAGGATTCTGTTCCAATCAAACGATTTCAAGTAAAAGCCAACAACAGATACAGATTTCGTGTAATTGGTAGTGGAGAACTTTATCCCCTTCTCATCTCTATTGATGGACATAGCATGCTTTTAATATCTTCGGATGGGCATGATTTTAAAGCTACGGAAGTCGAGTCATTTGTCATTAACCCAGGGGAGAGGTATGATTTCATTTTAAATGCCGATCAACCTGAAGGTATATATTGGATTCGTGCTGAATCCCTGGAGGTAAATATTTGATTGTATAATTGATATGAATTTTTGATATTGTATTTTGAAAATGGAATTGAAGAAAATCACTGCAAATGATTTTAGTAAATCCATCTATATTAAACAAGTTAATCACAAGAAGCATTTTCCCAATCCCTACTTGATCAATAAATTACCAAGATCGCATCAAGCTTTATGCTCATTTACGTCAATAACGATCCGGAGGGGAGGTAACAAAGGGGGGCATGAAGATGTTCCCGAAAGTACGATGATTACGGCCTGATTCATTTCTACGCAAAATGCTTTGGTATCTCTTGATATTTACACTTCATTGTGACCGCAGTGACTACATATTTTAAGAAACAAACTCTATCAATACGAAGTTGATTGTTCAGCTAAACCTCCAGAAACATTTTCCGCTATTTTAAACGCGTTACTTACTTTTCTATCGTTTTTGTTATCCGGGTTCTTCTTTCAAAATGAACCTTTTCGTATCGAGTGTCAAGGCGTATGTATGCATCTTTTTGCGCGAAGAGTAATCAACATAAATTTTGAGAGAGGGATTAAGGTATTTATTGATGTAACTTGCTGTGTCAAGAAAGGGGCAACCTGTGCCTTGTATTGAAGAAGATTCGCTATCCTACTGCAGAGAGGTTGCTTATGGAACGCGATGAGGATGAAATGGAGGATAGGAGGGACGAAAGTAGGAATCGATATTTCGTTTTTATTAGCAATGCATACATTATTGTAAAAAGTAGCACTGCAAAAATCCACGGGACCTTGTATCTGACTGGGTTGGGAAAGCTGCTATAACACGAACTAAAATCTACCAGTCTTAAGCTAGAAGCTTATTTGAAGACCAATCTATCTAAACAAAACTGCATTTCATCCACGACATGAAGCCCACTCACAACACGCTAACATAAAGCGCACAAAAGAAGCTATTCACAACCTGTCTTCACATCTTGGTGTTAATTTTTCTGTGACAATTTTGTTGCGTATGACCCTCGTCACCTGAAGATGACACATCCTAGGAGGAATGGACACGAGGAAAGTCTGCCAGTAAATACCTGGATTCAAAATCTACTTTCAGTAATAAACAGTTTATTCCTTACAGTGTCAACAAATGATAGTAGTTCAGAAATGACTACCGTTCTATCAGTCAATAGTTAGCTATCTCAATATTCAATACGCGCCAGTTATTTACCGTCCACCACACTTCTTTTGGGGCGGTTAAAAAATTGGAGTTGAGATTATCTAGTTGAATTAGCAAAACATAAGTAAATGTCTCATTAAACAATATATATTCACAAACATTTTTTCTGATACACTGGCCAAAGTTGAATAAACATGTCAGTAAACATTACCTGTAGTACTCCTCGTTAATTTCGCCATGTGGTGACCCCCTCCCGAAACTTCCTAGGAAGCGCTCATGTCGGGTAACTGGAAAATTCTCATAATTTTTGCATTCATCGATTTCTCTTCTCCAACAATCTCTGATCAATGCCAGGTTGACAGTTATCACGAATGCAAGGTTATTAATTGAAGACTTAACATCAATTCTTGTTTAAGGTTGGAGCCGACAAAGAAAAGACACACTTTGCAAGAGCAATCCTGCAGTACAGTAATGCAGCTAAAAGCGGATATCCAAACACAACTAAAGCGAATTGCACAATCGAAAAACCCTGCATCGTAGCTAATTGCCCCTTTCCACAGTATCCCGTAACAAGCTTTCGCCAGTGCATAACGTACAATGACCTTCAGTCAGATACCAATATTCCTACGCCAACTTTTGAAGTTGGCTCTTCCGAAGAACACTTCCTAAACTTTGCATTCCCAGGCGCCGGGGGAAGATTTCCTGGATCTGTGAATGGACGAGTATTTGAAATGCCCCCATCTCCCATTTTGTCCCAGCCAAGGGCAGCGGAAGCCAAGAAGTGTGAAAATTATGAATGCGGAAGAAATAAGATTTGCTACTGTTTCTCATCTGTTAAGGTGGGCAAAGACAAAACCATTCAGTTGATTATAACTAACCTCGGTTCTGGGAAGGGATGGGCACATCCTATCCATCTCCATGGTTATCATTTTCATGTGTTGAAAGTCCAATATGCAGATGTTGATACGAAAAGTGGAGAAATCATTAAATCGAATTCGGACATCATTTGTGAAGATGACTACTGCAATGAAGCTCGATGGGCGAACCCAATGTGGACTGGGAACAACATCACAGGCCTGAAAATCGCCACGGCACCTTTAAAGGACACCCTGATTATCCCTCCAGGGGGATACGCTGTGACCCGCATTCGTGCGAGTAACCCAGGGCAATGGTTTATGCATTGCCACATTGAGATCCACTTACTTGATGGTATGGCAACCGTTGTTAGTGTGGCTCCAGAGAAAGTGCCTGCTGCACCGTCTGCTTTCCCACAATGTGGTTCTTACATACCTGAGAGCACGTCGTCATCATTGCCTCGGTCACATTCTGGTAAGTTTAAGTTTTTGTTCTTTAACTTACTTCTTTACTTCTGCCGTGAAGATAATCAATCCTCCGAGTAGCTCCCCGCATTCCCTCTATGGCCACTCCACTGTTCCTCATCTCCTCATTAGCATCGTCATTATCAATGTCATTGTAATTATCATACAATCATCACCATCATTTCATCGTCGTCATTACCAGCGTCAAAATCGTCATCAATATCGTCATCATCAATGTCATAGTCACCAATTTAACATCAAAATCATCGCTTGCAACATCATCAACATATAATCATCATCATCATTATTATCATCGTCATTACCAATGTCGTTGCAATTAACATGAATATCATCACCGTTAACAACATCATCATCGTATAATCATCGTCATCATCATCGTTCTCATCATTGTCATCACCATCATCGTCAGGATGGTCATTAACATCATCAACATGGACATTCTCATTAACATTGTGATGGTCATCAACATTAACATCATCAACATCGTAAACAATACTATCATCATTAACAATGAGACCTTCATGTACTCATCACCAACATCATTTACAGCATCTTTATGATTAACATCATCAACATTATCAGTATTATCGTCATCATCAATGTCACCGTCATCAGCTTCAACATCATCATCATTTACAACATCATAATCATGATGATGATCATCATAATCATCGCCACCATTAATAATGTCAACATGATCATCATCATTATGACTATCGTCATAATCGTTGTTACATTACCAATATCAACGTCGTCATTATTATAGTCATTATCTATGCCATCGTAACATACATTAACATCATCATCATTAACAGCATCATCATCATAAAATCATCATAATCGTATCATGATCATCAAAAACAACATCATCATCATTAACAACTTGATCGTCGGTAACAAGATCACCATCACCATCTTCATAATCGTCATCATTAACAAGAACATAACTTTGATTAGATACTAGAAAAATTGACAAGTATATCACCAACGGAATTCGAACCCGTGACCCACACATTCGCGGCTTGCACTCTACTAATTGAACTATGACATGAGCTACTTCTCTTGTCGCCACATTAGCTGCCAAGACTCCAAAGCCCCCCTGCGCCATGTGACTCTACCACGGAAGGATTGCCATCTGGCCCTATCATGCTGTCCATAGTCCATTGAAAATTGCAAAGTGTTTTAGAGAAGAAAGGATTTGAAATGATAAATTAAAATAGATACTAGAGAAATAGAAAAGTATGTCACCAACAGGATCGTTGCCGCTATCTCGGTGGTAAGATACTTTTCTATTTCTTTTGTATCTATCTCATCGTCATTAACATGACCATCATCATCATCATCAACATGACTATCATCATCATCATCATCATCATCATCATCATCATCATCATCATCATCATCATCATCATCATCATCATCATCATCATTTTGAGATTATTTCCGTGTTTTCAAACTATGAAAGAACGCCCGTGTTACAGATACATGTTTTGTCAGACTTCATCATTAGATGAAAGAAAATGTGTTTGGATACGATGTTCAAGCAAGCCGTTGTTCGAAAAGGAAAATTGATAGGATGACTCTTAGATGATGTATAATGGTCTGACATTCTTCAAGATGATCCTGTGGAACTCTATGTACTAAAGTTTACTTTCCCATGATAACTCGCTATCGTTTCCACAAAATATTATACGGTGCTATTTTGGCAACGAGAGAACCATTTGTAGTTGTTGCTTTTGCAGAATAACGATTTTGAATAGGATGCTTATAGATAACACCAGTTTGCAAAATGACTGATCTCCTTAAAATTCAAATCTTGCTATGGTCTACGCATGCTTTGCCTCGCTTATATCGGCGTTCTTTGATTGTCATTGGAGTTTCGAATCTCCTTCAGATTGTTCCACCATTCATGTTAAGTGTTTTTATAAATTCTAACATTGATTTATAACTGTACCTAGCATCAGTTCTTGCAGACTCTGAAACAGGCCCTAAAGAGCGTACGAGAGTCGATCTTGAGTGACACTCCGATTTCACTATTTAGTATTAAAACTGTCATGAATCTTTCAAATTTGAAAATATCAAGTTTGAAATTTCCTCGTTGTAACCTTCTTTTATATTTCTCTCTTCTATTATATGTAGTACACAAATATTAGTAACAAGTTTTGAAAACACGATATTTTGATAAGGTAAAACAATTATGTCATACCAAGTTAGAAGAGACACTAGTGAAAAGTGAAAATGTCACGACCGGGATTCGAACCCGGGACCCTCGCATTCGCGGCGTGATGCTCTACCAACTGAGCTATGGTGACCCGGTGATAACATAGTTCACTTTTAACTAGTCACCACATTAGCTCCCGATATTCCACCAGTAGACATCACATCCAGCTCTACGCAATTCTGGAAACCAGCCTCTCTACACCATGCGACTTGACCATGGAAGGACAACCAACCGGCCATCAAACTGTCCACAGCCCATTAAAGATAGAAATTATAGAGAAGAGAGGATTTGAAGATAGCAAGTTAGAAGAGACACTAGTGAAAAGTTAAAATGTCACCACGGGGTTCGAATCCCGTTGAACAATGTTATTACCAGGTCACCATAGCTCAGTTGGTAGAGCATCACGCCGCGAATGCGTGGGTCCCGGGTTCGAATCCCGGTCGTGACATTTTCACTTTTCACTAGTGTCTCTTCTAATTTGCTATCTTCAAATCCTCTCTCCTCTATAATGATGTCATAATGCATTCGATGTGACCAGAATTGTACAAAGTAAAAGCGGATGAATTCCTATGGACATATAGATATTACAATTTAGGAGTCCATCCCATTCTCCATTTGAAATCGTGGAAAGTTGTGGGCCCCCACCCAGGTCATTATATAAGTTTGCTTATGTGAGAACAACTTCTCACATGGGCAACCTGACATGGCCTAACACCCAAGGTAGACTAACGTAGACCTAACACCCAAGGTATCATAGATCGACTGAAGAGAATCGGAAAATAGCTTATCGATCAAATATGTCTACTTTGCTTCACGTTATCTTTAAAGCTTAAGAGTTGCTTTTTGATTGATCTTCTACTTTGTTCTTTTAACAGGTATACTCATGGCATTCATTCTACTAATAACGTCAGTTAACTCATGTTTGGTCTCTTTCTAACGAAGAGCACCGAAAGATGTTGTCTACATCGTTCCTTTGAAGGGACATACAATAAGGAACATAAATAAAGACAAGGGTGTAGCAGCAACCTATCAGTCATTTCCTATTCTCTTTCGTTAAATTGAGTTATATCTAGTCATTCTTTAGTTGTTGGTGTCACAATGTACATTTGTATGTTAAAAATCTCGCAAAAGATTCACCTTCTTTTAAGGGAATCCAGAACTTTACATTTATTGTGTCACAGAGCACTTGCTATCAGGGTTGTTTCAGGGTTTTATCAACATGAACTTCGTGGTACCTTTCGATTCCAAAGTGGCGTCCCCCACCCCCTATTTGACCTCGAAGTAGTATAATCTAAATTCAACATTTTATTAGATTTAGTAAAACGTTGAAATCGATGACGATATATCCCTATGGTCATGTAACACCACATTTCGATTCATAATGAGAAATTTCTTAGTACTTTCCGGAACTAGGAGATTAACACTTCTGTTTTACTTTACTTTAGCATTCTGCCTACAAAGAGTGCGACTTTAATTAAGAACGGCGGTTTTTGGAATTGGCGAATAGTCGAGACTTTAAACATGATTTTGTGATAGGCTACGTTTTCAAATAACTTAAGTATCCAAGGAGCGCAATCGGACCCAAAAATTTCTCTGGTAGTGATGATGTTGTTCACAAAACATCAGAAATATAGAATTGGGACCGCAAGCAGTCAAGATGTTCAGGCATGATTTACTTTGTCAGGCAGCTAGTAATAGGCTGTCTAAGAGTGACTAAGAATTCAAAAAGAGACTCCTCGAGTTTATCACTTTCTAGAATTCATCAATAGCTTCGAAGCATTCTCTGTGAAGATGATGTAATCTAGTTTTAAACTTGTATGGTATACATTCATGATAGATTAATGTCACTAAAAATGCACATACGTTGGAATGAAATTGCCTCTCACCCCTTATCGGACAAATATTTTGTCCTTTCTGCAAACCTCCTTCATTCATGACAATCCTGTAGTTGCTATCCTTCATGAAGTCAGAAAGCCTCCTACGTGACAATGTACCATTTTTCTAGCGAAGAGAATATAATATAGTGAAGAGAGTAGAACATCAGGTAATTATCATGATAACTTTATAACTTGGATGGCAGTGAAGGACTCAAACGTTTCCGTTTTTATTGTCGAATGGGAGAACTGTTATCTTCTGGCTCTTATTCAAGCTGGAAGGTGCCTTCCAGGGTAATACTTTGAAGTCTTGCTTTGAAGCGGGCTGAAATGATGATGTATTGCACACTACGGCGATCTACAGCACTCAGTTTAAAGGGAAAACATTCACTACTGTAAATATATCAAACGATTTGAGATAATCAGTTCAGCTCGTCATATTCCTGGATTACGCGAATACCACGAACCTTTTTTTAGACACGGTTCAATCTAGCCGGATCAGAAGAAAAGTATTGTGAGTAAGATCGTCTAATAGGATCCTTTTCTTGGTTATAAGCGGTCAGAATCCACTGAGATCACAACTGAAGAATCGGTTTTGCATCCGATTTTCATGCCTTAGTTCTACTGGTAGTATTTGCACAATGTATATGGCAGTTTGAATGCCATGTTTTAGCGCAGAATCAATTTTTTAAGTTGTGTTGTATTCTTAGTGTTGCAGTCACATGTAACTTTGACTAAGGAGAAGAATATTCCCCTGCAGATTTTTATGGTACACTTGTAAGTTTATTCTCATGTGATTTCTAAAGCTGATTTTATTGATAAAAATTTCTTGTGCTCATGCGCAAACAAACTAGACCTTCTAAATAAGTTTGACTTTTTCTTGCACTTGAAGCTTTTTTTTTTCTTCAAAGTGGCATTTTTTGCGCAAGTATTGCATGTTGCACCTTACTCTTGGAATGCGCAGGCGGGCTATGGGCCAGTTTACAAAATCTGATGAGCGAGGGCGCGGGAGGCAAAACAGCATTTGCAAAGCATCTAGTCGGCGTTGGGTTAATGTATTCTCGCGTAATCATTAGGACACCTTTAAATGGCCTACGACTTGTCAATTTAATATTTGCAAGAAAATTAAAGACCTAGGTAACTGAAAGAATTGCATTCTCGTGCCTGATGTCATAATAGATGCTAAGTTCCGTTCTGGCCACAACTCTAACAAGTGTGGCATTCGTTTGTCTGCGTTCATTGTAAAAAGAGAGGGAACCGATCCTACGCGTGAAATTGATGAGGACGCTCCCTGGTTCAGGACTAGTCGCTGGCCGCAGCTACGAAGTCGAATGCCACAATTTTGACAAGACGACGTTCAGAATAACAGCAGAGCTGTAATAATTCTAGAAACGTAATAATTCGGTGGCAATTAGGAACCATAAAAGTATATGGATCTGTTGTTGCCAGATATTGCCGATCTATTTTTTCCTTGTTCGATGCAAATGATAAAAAATAAACATACCAATTCCTTATCTTTTGTTTACACCGAGGAATGTGATGTTCAGACCTCTCTTATTTAGCATGAAGAGTTCTTCGTTGACATTTTTAATTTTATAAAGGCCAGCTTCTCAAAATATGAATTCTTTAAGATACACACTGCTGTACGTAGGTGAATATCACCTACATTAAGTTCCAGATACTATTATGAAGCACCATCAAGTAGACTTCAAACAGAGGATTTTTTTCGCTGAAGTTCAATCGTAATTGATTTCAGGTTTTCAAGCTTGTCGACCAAAGCTCACGTCATCATTGTTGATTAGAGTGGGTTTCAATTCACAATGGTCGATACCTTTGCAACATAGTAAGATTTCTTCATGACCTTGCGATGTTTCGAAGCACCAGACATAAAAGGTGTAACATTTCGTAGCTTCTCTGCAAATAACTTCTTGCGCAATTGTGCATGAACTTATGTTTAAAACCGCACGAAACAGAGAAAGAATTTTAGTACTGAAAAGATTTATTTATCTGACCCTCTGAAGAGTACAAAATCGTCAGAATTGAATTTGAGAAGAAATCAATTTTATACCAAACTATGTTTTAAAAGTAGTCAATCAGATGTCTGACTGCTAGATTGGTGTTGTTTTGACTAATCAGTGTCTGTGGAACTGAATGGTTAATCTAACAGATACAATGAAAAGTGGCAACATCCAATTCTGATAATTTTGTACTCTGAGAAGTGTCAGACGAAAAAATGTTTTCTGTACTAAAATGTTTTCGATGTTTCTTCCAGTTTTATTGTTTTGTACCACCAACAAACTTTTTTAACTTATGTTTTTGTCAATAGTGCTTTGTAAAATTTTTGAAGCTCGTCAACAGCAGAGGGCTGTTAAAGTTCGAATGGGAACAATCTGTTAACTTCGCAGATAGGACCTATGATCACCCTAGCATTATGTAAGGCTTAAATAGGATAAAAATCCAAAACGAAAGAACCCTTGTGCCCTGTTTATTGAATATTTGCCTCCTTCAACATATTGGACAGAATAGGAGCACTGAGTTTTCATAACCTGGAGTTTTTACTAGCATGGACAGGTAAAATGCGTCAGTAAGCGCACATACTGGGAAAGTAGTTAGCTCTCGTTGCTGTAGGGAAAATGTTGAATAACGCTTTCTAAAACAGTTTCATATTCCTCGTTCGTACATTGAGTATTTTCTTTTCGTGTACAGAATCGGAATTTTCTCCCTTTAATTTTCTTGGGTCCTGAAATAAGTAAATTTGTTGTAATTTTGTCATATCTTCCACGACCTAAATAAAATGCGAAAAAGGTTACTTGTCAGAGAGATATGCATGTTCAAGGAGTTCTCGGAAGATTTCAATGTGTAACCCATAGCCTCTCCTGTGGACAAAATGAAAACTCTAGTGTAGTCCTTTGAACGTTTACGCATGTGTCAGTGTATACTGAGCGTGAATCGGGTGATATGTGAGATATCAAAAGCAATGAAAACTTTAGTCTAAATACCCCATGATAAGATGTACCTTTCGGTAATGTTTCTATGGTTCATTTCCTCTTTAGATCCTAGCACGTAACCCTATGATTATGAATTGTTATTCAGAAATCGAACGTGTTTGGATATATTTCTCATCATATCACAGTGCAGACAAGACTACCTCACAATGGAACCATTCTATTAAAGACACTGTATGTAATACTTCGATAATGAACAAGCCTAAAACTGCGATCGCGCTGAAGCTACAGCAAATTCCTGTAGCCTGTAATTTTGTTTTCAAAGAAGACGAAAACCGGATCTGAGAAAATTCTAAGGTATTGAGGATCTTATGACTTTTGATTTACTGCCAGAGTGCCTTACAAGCTGCATTGTGTAAATATAAGTATACTTAAATCATGGTATTTAAAGTTTACAAGTTCAGCAAGCCAGAGCCGCAACGCGTCGTATCAAAGGTGTAAAGAAAATCCGTACAGTGATTTTCTCTTTATGCTATCAGCTAAAATAATCCTTCTGCCAATATCAGGAACATTTCAGCGTTTCATGGAATGGCGCTGTATAAAATTGACTAAGCATTCGTCTAGATTTAACACCATGTGTTTTTTAGCAGGTCAAATAGGGGACGAATCCCTTCTGGAATGAATAGTTTCTTGTCTCGACATTTAATGCATTGAAAACAGGCGCATTTCATTGCACTTTCAATGAGAACTACCATGAGTTATGCTTCTTTGACTTTGAATTCCTTTTCATGGACGTACCGTGAAACTGCCATTCACAATACCTCGGCAAACACTTGAACACGACAGGTGGTATGCAACAGCTTATCCTTTTTGCACGTTCTGTGTACATGAGATTTCAAAGAATTCAAAGGGTAACACAGACAAGAACTAACAGAGTGTGCTTGGTATGCATTAGTTGTCAAGCTACAAGACTCTCGGATGTATAAATAATCCAGGTAAAAGATATTCGAGATTGTATTTTCATTGTGGTAGTTACAGTTAGTATTTTTGATATCTTGTTTCTCATCATATGTCATCATGTTACGTTCCATGATTGTATTTAAGGACAGGACATTCATGAATTGTAAGTCTCTTAAGTTTTCTATCAATGTTGCCGCAGTGGTCTGAGGTGAAATATTACCGTATCGCATGGGAGAACGCTGCAAGGGTAAGATACTTCCAAGAAATTTTTAAACACCACCCTCATTGCATTACTAGCTACATGACCCATTTTTGTGTTATCTTCACATTGTTATTATAGATGTTGTGAAAGGGAATGCTTGATTGATTACAGGAGTACCACTTCTGTGATTAAATTTTACATCAATTTTGAGAGTATTGTTTTAAGATCAAGGCAAGTACTGGAAGAATTTCTTCGCTCTAGTGCAGTTTTCTTTAACGCAAAAACCAATGAAGATATCAAGTACTAGTCCCTTACTTTTATGCCTCAAGTAAAACACAGCAAGTACCATGTGGTTACCTGACCACGCTTCGCCTCGATGACAAAGCAGGGAGCCAAGAGTAGTATCTCAGGTCTACTTAAATAGTGCTTACTAGGTATGTTGTTGGTAGTTTGTATTCAGACGCGAGGTTTTGTTTGATGAATTTGTTTGCAGATGCACCTGTTTGGTTAATTTAGGCCTGTTGGACGTACCAGTTATAAGAGTTTCCCCTCAACGCTATTCACATCCTATCCAAGTACCAGCATCAAAAGTGTGTATAACAATAAACACTGAGGTTAGATGGCATGCAGACTCGATTGAATCCTACTTTAGAGACTAGAGGTCTGCACACAGGGTAGTAGGGGCCTACCTCATCCCATGGCGCTAGATTGTAATGTCTACTATTTGTCCTGGTCTTCGAGAAGCAGTAAAATGGTAGGCAGTAAGGTATATAGGGCAAATTGGCGTCTTATTACCCAAGAAACTAAATGTAGACGAAACTCTTTCACGAATTTGGTACTAATGATCTATTCCACATTATGAATTCAGACTTGCCTAGGTATCTTTGGATGTTAATCTTCCTCAGATTCTTGTTTTTGGTTTATTAACATTTTTCTCCCAAAGTTCTCACTCAATCAACTCTTCAACCCTTTATTAGGAAGAGTGTGTGCTAAGAGTTAATGTGTGCTTAACGTAGGTATAATTCATAAACTTAAGACTGACTCGGCAACTTTAGGGATTTTTTCTTGTCTCCCCTTCTCCATCATGATAATCGAGGCAAGGCTTCAACGCAGTGGCGGTTTCGAAGGGGTGCGGGGCCCTGAGCCGAAAACGTTTGCTGGGCCCTATAACGTCATGCATTGCAAGGACGTTCAGACATGATCGTATTGCGGATGTCTCTGAGATGTTATTCCTTCCAATTGATACAGTTTCGAGTTTTCACTTACTTCTGTCATGAGATTAACATGGGCAGTCAGACACATCTTTTTTCTCAGCATTGAGCCGCGGTCC
>JAAAKL020006901.1:0-17479 GCA_010016065.2 Carybdea cf. marsupialis auct. non (Linnaeus, 1758) | reverse complement strand
TGCCATGCATGAAAAATTACATGGGCAGATTTTGCTTTGCTTCATGCTATCTTTAAATTTTGTAGTACCAACAACATGTTCAAAATATTCTTGACATAGTTGCGTGCCATGCATGAAAAATTACATGGGCAGATTTTGCTTTGCTTCATGCTATCTTTAAATTTTGTAGTACCAACAACATATTCAAAACATCTTTGACATAGTTGCGTGCCATGAATGAAAAATTACATTGGCAGATTTTGAAAAATATGTAAGATTTTCAGATAGAAGAATGTGCAAAATTACAAAACGGAGCATAAACGAGTACTAAAAGTAGATCAAACATCACGTCGCAAACGTATGCCTGATTCTTTCCAACTCTGTCAAAGAAGATCGGTAAACTCGGTTAGTAGCATACTCTTTTCGTTAGAAGAGCGCCCTTCTTCCAAACAGCGCCCCTCTTATGAGAGCTACATCTTAGGTACAAAATTGCAAATTAGCACTCCGTTCGGATGAGCACTCTTCTGTTACAGAGCTCTGTTGTGTCAAACAGACATAGAACGTTTCCAGTTAAGATACATGGTGATAAAGTCCATAACAAAATGGCGAAAAGTCTTCCTTCCGTGACGAAAGAGTATAATCATTGATTGGCTCCACCAGACATGTGGCAGATACAAAATGGATCGTGTAGTGGGAAGAATTGATGAGAACTCCATTTACTATACAGGTTTTGTTCTTTCCTGGAGAGGTCGGCTGGACTTGTAATTGTTGTCCTATCCGGTCCTTTCAGTGATAGTTGACCCTTTCTATTTGTCTCTAGAGGTTTACTAGACAGTGTTTTGTACGTAGTCTATGCACAATGCACAGGAAGGGATGCCAGAACAGTGAAAGCCATTTTGACCCAGCCATCAAGATATCCAGGGTCACAAATCTGCCTTTATCCCCAATAACTATAATTTGTGCCCTAATTTTAAGCGATAGCATGACTATGAGCATGAGTGTTGCCAGAGACTTTTCAGAATCTATGGTACGTCATTAACTCGTAATAAAATTCAAAGATCGATAACCTGTTAAACGAACTTCTGACAAGAATTACCTTAGCTGTGCACAACATGAGTGCAAGACCCATCAACTAGATTTATCTTCCGTTTGACGATAACTGTAATATGTTTGATGCTGACATATCATTTATTGACGTTGTCACAGTCATTACCTCACAATTGGCTCTCACTTACACTTGACGTTAAGCGTACGGTCTACTTTTGAATGCAAAATAGTATACCTACAATCAATAAAGTATCAAACCAAACGTACATATGTAGAATCATCAATGACTCAAACAAAATTAACACTTTAAAACCACAAAAATTATAACAAAAACCCATAAAAATTATCAAAAAAAAAGTTACTTACTTTTGCTAATCAGAGTTCAAGGGGATGAAACCCGCGCTGCCTTGAAAATCTCGACTTCTACGTAATAGCCAAGCATTGTTCTGGTATCAAAATCATGGACAGTATGCAGATGACGTTAATAACATAAAAGGAATTTTCTAGTGCTACTTAAATAACAAATACAGAAGAAAAAAGGATTTCCCAACATGCCTTGCGAGCCTACATGTAATCTCAGTTTACATTAAAATTACACAAAAGTTAACTTATATCATCTTCTATATTATTTACATTTAATTTTATAAGGTTGAATAATTTCTTATTTGCGTAGTCCACAGATATGTCAGTAGAACACTCATTTCAATCTGAACATTTTAATCAACTCTTCAACCGAAAGGCCCTTTCATCCCATCTTAAAACGTTGCGAGATCTGTGTCTACAGTTGAAGGCCAAACGAAGTTCTAACTGGTAGCTAAGCCTCGTTCTGGTATTAAAATCATGTAAAGTATGCAGATGACGTTAATAACATGAAAGGAACTCTTTAGTTCTACTTAAATCACAAAAATGGAAGAAAAAAGAATTTCCCAGCATGACTTGCAAGCCCGCATGTAATCGTGGTTTTCATTAAAATTACAGAAAAGTTAACTTGCAGTAGTTTGTTAGAGCTCAATAAATTATTTCTTCAATTTAATGAGTCGTCTGATTGTAGAAGAAATATATACATTTATTTTTATTAGGTTGAATAATTTCTTATTTGCGTAGTCCACAGATATGTCAGTAGAACACTCATTTAACTCATTTATTGTAGAAAAATCCTTTTCTATATTAAATACATTTGTTTCTAATAGGTTAATTAATTTCTTATTCATGTACTCTACACATATGTAAGTAGGTCAGTAATTTCAATCCGAAAATTTATTTCCACTCTACAACCAAAAGGCCCCTCCATATCATCTCAAAACGTTGTGAGATCCGTGTCTACAGCAGAATGCAAACTAAAATCAATTCTTTATCCCCGTAAATTTCAATGAAGAATTTTCCATAAGCAAATGCGTATACAGAGTAAGAACATCAAAACGATTTTAAGCAGTGGGGGTCGTTGTAATAGCGAGAAGTAACATTTCTTTCTTTTACTCTTAGACCTATCCCCTCATGACATACGAGATACGAGGGTCGCTTACTACGAGACACAAGGGTCACTAATTACGAGACACGAGGGTCACTAGCTACGAGACACGAGGGTCGCTTACTACGAGACACGAAGGTCGCTAACTACGAGACACGAGGGTCGCTAACTACAAGACACGAGGGTCACTAACTACGACACGAGGGTCAGCAACTACGAGACACGAGGGTCGCTTACTACGACAGACGAGGGTCAGTAACTACGAGATACGAGGGTCGCTAACTACGACACACGAGGGCCGCTTACTATGAGACACGAGGGTCGCCAACAACAAGACACGAGGGTCGCTAATGACGAGACACGAAGGTCGCTAATGACGAGACACGAGGGTCAGCAACTACGAGACACGAGGGTCGCTTACTACGACACACGAGGGTCGCTTACTATGAGACACGAGGGTCGCTAATGACGAGACACGAAGGTCGCTAATGACGAGACACGAGGGTCAGCAACTACGACACACGAGGGTCGCTAACTACGAGACACGAGGGTCGCCAATGACGAGACACGAGGGTCAGCAACTACGACACACGAGGGTTGCTTACTACGACACACGAGGGTCGCTTACTATGAGACACGAGGGTAGCCAACAACGAGATACGAGGGTCGCTAATTACGAGACACGAGGGTCACTAGCTACGAGACACAAGGGTCACTAGCTACGAGACACGAGGGTCACTTACTATGAGACACGAGGGTCGCTAACAACGAGACACGAGGATCGCTAATGACGAGACACGAGGGTCGCTAACTACGAGACACAAGGGTCACTAACAACGAGACACAAAGGTCAGTAACTACAAGACATGAGGGTCACTAATTACGAGACACCAGGGTCGCTAACTATCAGGCTGTAGCTGCTTTCAAGTTGGAAAACTTGTATGAAAAAAGCGCTGCAAACAACTAAGCTTCAAAATCCCGCCGTTTTGGATCACTTCATAGTTTATTTCTATTTCAAAATATATATGGAGTCTGATAGCTGTGGTCACTGAAGCGACTAGGACCCAACCATGATCTTTCGGTTTATGTCATGTGATATCTTTTTGATTTTTCATTGGAAATTACAGTAGTTTGGAACCAAAATAATCTGATCTGCAGGCTTCGGTACCTTGCGGCCAGGCACCAGCCAGCTGCAAACCATGTATGACTCACGAGGCTACTTGACATCACTCTGTACGTAGCTTTCTATCATGGAGCCTCTTGAGTTCAGCCACAAAGCTCAGAGTCGCGTCTAATTTATTGAAATTTTCAGCAGTATCGCTATAAAATATCAAAAAGTTATTGATGAAGTGAAGAAGTGAATTCGCACCTGTATTAGTTTTGCCAGCGACTTATAGCAACATAGGGGAAATCGAGAGGTGACTTAAACCCATGAATCAAGAAAAATATATTATTTCCTATGTACTGTATTTCCTTTGCATACAGCCTATTAAAGTTGCATTCTAAATAAAAGTAGATGTTTGCCACTATGGTCTTCCTACACCCTCTTTGCTGGGTTTTAATATTTATCATCAGATTAAGAGTTCCACCCGGCCATTAAATTGCAGATATTTTACAAAGACGCTATAGACACGGAACATTGCCATGCTTTCGAAACTTCAAGTGCTTAGATTATAGGCTTGGAAAGTGCAGGCTAGATCTAAATTTCCTGGAACGATACAAATCGTCTAGCGTCACTCCCAAGTTTTCACATTTTAAGGTCACTTCCAGATGATTAAGAATTTCAAATACCTACGCAAAATGCTAAAGGAAGCTGCTGGAAAGTTTGCTACGTAATGTTGTTTGTTATTCTTTGATAATGATGTGAGATACATCGAAAGCTCAGAAGAAATTTATGTGTGTTCGTCGAACTTGGATTTATTCTTTGCCACTATGGTCTTCCTACGCTCTCTTTGATGGGTTTTTATCTTCATCATTAGATTAAAAGTAATTGTGGGTAGCATTTAAGAAAACCCTGTTACACAAATTTGGGGTCGTTTCTAATAGATTCTATCCAAAACTCTTTTGACATGATCGCCTGCATTTGACTCTTCGGGTATCTTTCTTCGCGTTTACATTGTTTATAAGCTGATGGAAGAAGCTAGAGACACATAATTTGCAGCCATGAATTGTTCAGTATCCTCTTCCTTCTCAAGAGCTGCCTTAGCGCTGATGATTTACAACTCGCAAAAAGTGGAACGGTAACTAAAAAAAAAAGACGATTATCATAGGTAGTGTATTCTCATGAAAAGATTTATCAAAAGTCTTCACGAAGAGCAGAAAGGATATTTTATTTCGTCGTTAAGTGGGAGAAATTGCGATCAAGGAGTATCGAGGCAGTATCGCCAGTCATCGACAGACTTTATTCATAAAAGAATTACAACTCATCACATACAAGAAGTGTGTAATTTTGTATCTTTTCATGATATCTGCAGAAATTTCAATGTACGAATGTTAAGATATTGATGTTACATACAGTGCCATAACATGTGCGAACTCTCTTACTTTTTAGATGAAATGGGTTCTGGCATATCTTTAGCGTTCTTCAGCTTTGAGTAAAAACATCAATCGTATCTATGTATACCAAATCCATGCTGTTGTTGAAGTAACTACCTTGATCTCATGGCCACTTGTTAATTTTTATCTTATTGCACCACCACAGAAATATGCATTGCCCAAAATGATAGTGGATGAGAGGGTCAGAAAAATAAGGCTACTTGGAGTATTGACTGGATAATCAAAGACTTATATATGAGGTATATGGGAAGACGAAAGATTACGTTTGTAAATCTTAGAGAAATGAAGATCATGGAGTACATACCAAAGTATTAGTATAGTATGGGACAAGCTCTGAAACACACAGTAGAAATAGTTTTAAATCTTTTTGAATTTGGGCTCCTTAAGGAGGAACCTACATCTATACTTTGCCAACCACACAGGAAAAACCTTAGAGATCTAACATCTGCAGTTTGTGTCAACTTTACGAAGGCCTTCGATCAGGTTTCTTGGAAGTGGCAACAGGTAATTTCATGGGGAAATGATTCTTGTAAGAATTTGTTAGTACTAAGTTGTGGTTGAAATAACAATAACGTATTTTTTAAAAATTTGTTTGTAGTACAAAACAATAAAACTGCACGAAATAGCGAAAACATTTTAGTACTGAAAAGCTTTTTTATCTGACACTCCTCAGAGTGCAAAATCGTCAGAACTGGAATTGAGAAGATTTCAATAAAACATACACCCAACTGTGTTTTGAAAGTAGCCAATTAGACGTCTGATTGCTAGATTTGTGTTGTTTTGACCAATCGGTGTCTGTGAAACGGAATGGTTAACTGAAAAGGCCCAATGAAATGACAAATTCTTTTGTTTGCAAAGCAAAGAATTTCTTGTTTTGATGTTGACGGATTCAAAAACGGCTAAATGAACAGCAGATCTAGCTTTACCTATGAAGCGGTAGCGGTCATCCTTATACAATTTTGCACAAACTGGGCTTGCAAATGCTGCCCTATGGCAGAATAACATTACTTGGCGGTGCTTTTGGCTTTAGAAACCCGAGGTGGTTGTTTCCTTGTAGAAGCTAATGCTTGGCGAATATAGGACGGAATATACTGCTTGATTCTGCTTGATTCCAAGATTTGATTGAATATTTTGCAATCATAGCTGACTATAACTTTCATCCCATCCTTTTCATGTTCAATTCTGACGATTTTGTACTCTGAGGAGTGTCAGACGAAAAAAGGTTTTCAATGGATTTTTGTGTATTAGTTGATTTTCAATATTCATCGGGTGCTAGCATCTTTAATGAGGATACCTTAGTGCTTATGACGATAACTGAAACCAATGTGTTTTTTGTGCTCTTTAAGGAGATGTCTTCCACAAACATCTGCTTATGGTACAGAACATAAAAATTTCAAGAAGTAGCGAAACCATTTTTGTACTTCTTTCGTCTGACATTCCTTAGAGAACAAAATCGTCAGAATGGAACATGAAAAGGATAAAATGAAAGTTATAGCCTGCTGTGATTTCAAAATATCCAATCAGATCTTGGAATGCCAGTGTGGGATAGAACTACGCAATTAACACTGATTGGTCAAAACCACGCTAATCTGACAGTCCACGTTCTGAGTGGCTATTTTAAAACCAAAGCTGGGTACAACTTTTATTTCTTCCGTACCGTGTTCTATTCTGACGACTTTGTTCTCTGAGGAATGTCAGATGAAAAAGGCACAGACACGAGGGTCCATAAAAGTACAGAATTGATTTTGCTATTTCGAGAAGTTTTGAAGATCTTATCTCGCGAGAATTGTTGAAGATAAACCTATAGCCTGATGTATATGAAGCCTACCACTGTCATGATGGTACCCCAGAACTTCCTACAATAAGTATCAGGACAAAAGCACGCAGTTCATATTGTGTCAGGTTTCTCTCTGTCACGTTAGAGATCATTTGTACCATTCATTTCTGTTCTTTTCTTTTACAATAATTTTGTTCTTCTTCTCTTATTCCCAGTCCATGAACACGTTTCATGTCCTTCGTTGTCAGTCTCTTTCTCTTTTCCCTTCGAATTTTTTTCAGCAATCTACCAAGCAATTACAGTCACTAAATGGAAACTCTGTAACGCTACCATTTAAGGTAGGTGTACTCAAGATCAATGCCATTCCCTTTTCTATGCACACTAGTAATTAACCAAGCAAATAGCTTTTTCCGACATGCTTGTCTTTGGGAGGTAGTCTTTTGCAGTCAATATATAGAGATCGCAGAAAGGAAGGAGAAAGACCTTAATAAACGGTAGCGGTAGACACAACAGTCAATCATTTGATGCATTTTTAACACAAAGTTTTCGTACAGCATCGCGTAGAGTTGGTGTAGTGAAATTATGTAAGTACACAAATAGCGTAGATCCAGTTGTCGTTGAGGTTGCTAAAATGACTGTTCTTTGCATGCGACAAGCGAAAGAATACAATCTTCTGACATTAGTACATCTAGATGTTGATTGCTGCAAATGGAAGATCAAGACTGGAAAGCGGAAGGATTCTAACTAGGAACCAGTAGATGTAAGGACAGTTAAGTTCAAGGTCTTTAAGCCAATAATCCGAGCAGCAATTCTATATAGATTAAGAGGTGTGCTATCAGAAATGCAGTCTTTTGAGGCACGAAAATCTTTCAGGGCGACGTACACTCTCTATATGATAGAACACAATAAAAAGGCCATGGCGTACGACAAGGGTTAATCTTAGATCCCATACTCCTAAACGTTTTTAAAGCACAGAAGGTGAATACTAATTCAAAACGTTTGTAAAAGATGCTTAAAGTTGGGCTATTCTTGCAAAATTTAACTCATCCTGGAACCCACTTTTGACGTTTATTTCCTTGAAATTATGTAATTTTAATAAGACCGGTATCGAGCAGAAAAACGAAGCAATTACTTCGATTCGGTCTCACCAACAGAAAACAAACTAGGCATCAAAAATACTGTGGACTTATTGGGTTTTCCCAGTTACACACAATATATGGTAATAATCCTTAACGATGGCCATGACAATGATAGTCATGCACTCTGGCTAGCCTGATAAAATCATATGATCCTTCCTGCAAGGTAAAAAGTTATTCTAAGAAACAATTTCTATGAACCATTCTCCAAGATGTAGGGGGTAACACCATAACAGATACCTGTCTGCAGCACAACTACAATCGCGGACAAATAGAAATTAAACTTTTACTAAATTTCGGTGAAAATGGAACAAATCACGCAAGACACTTGCAACATGAAAGGGGTGTCCAGGTCTGATATTATCTGTTTTCTAGACCTCTCCGCTTAGCAGCAGGAAGGTCTGACATGCAAGTGCCAAAAATGCTTGTTTTCAAATCTTAACAATATTTTGGAATGGGGATTTGGGAAACTTTCATATTTCATCTTCCGAAATTGTAGGTAAGCATGCCACTGCAAGAATAAGCAAGATTTTTAGTTTTCATTTCGTTTGTTTTTTGAAAAGGGCACTACATCTCCTGACCTCAAAAAGAATTTCCAAAAATTAACACTCGACGAGGTTTTAAAGACCGACTTGTCAAACCTGATAGCTCACACAACTGCATGTTTGAAGGCATTTATAACCACCATTTTCTGTCAAGGTGTACCTTGAAGCATGCTCAGAATATCTTGTGTTGAAATGAAGCCCTGTATGAAATATCATACAAATATATCATACTTACGGCACATAAATTTGTTACGTTTTGAAAGATGCTAGAGCAATATGAAGTTTACATTCTGTCAACCAACAAAGGGACGACCAAACAGAGATAGATCTGCCGTCAACTACATTGACCATCTGAAAGCGGACATAAACCTATCTGAGGTGGCTGAAATCAAATTGGTAATGGAAGATCGCAAGTCGTGGAGGACTCTCAGAATTGGTTTTTTGCGGAAGCTCGATGGAAGTAGGATGTAGAGCAATCGAGAATATGTCAACATTGGGATTCTAAACCTTGACCCTGAAATGGTAACGTGTCTACTGACTCAGATATAGGGAACTCCGCTGGTAATAAACCGTATTCTTTTAGTCACCTCATAGCCTTTTAATCCTTTATCGGTGTACATCGACGTCAGGCCCGACAATAGTAGTTAAATTTACATATAACAGGCGGTATAGGGTCCCTATGCAAAAATTTTCGGAGGGCTAGCATGTGCAAGCATAATTCAAGATAAAAGCAAATCGTAGAGTTAAGAATTGAAATAGTTTCTTACATAAATCAGTTTGAAAATTGCGTTAATTAAAGGACTCATATTGCTAAACATATTCGTCAGACACTGGTCACAGCAAAGTGAAACGTAGAGTTCGCTTAGAATATACAGGAGGTGAGAGGATTAAGATACATATAGGCGTTAATAATGGAATGAAAATTTCTAAATGGAGTTTGATAGTTTGGGCTATACAAAACTCAGGTTATTTTGTATCTTGTTAAGATTGTCTTTCTAAGCGATTTTTCAACGGCATATATCACTATTGTCTGAAGATGCTAACGGATCGTTGTCCAATGCATACGAATAACAGAAAATTGTTTTTAATGCATTTTTATTTGAAATTTGTATTTTTATAATTTCATATCTTCATTTTCTATTTCCATACACTTACATACATTCATTTCTTATTATTAATTTTTTATCCATTTGCGAATTTCTCATTTCCTCTACTTTCCCCTTACGTATGTACTCACTCACTGTTCTACTTATCTATATAATCCCCTCCATATTTCACTCATTCCCTCTCTTCCTCCCTCATGTTACATGTTTGATACCCCTCATTTCCGTTTAGGCAGGTTCTGTCATCTTCACCGTTGCATGCAGTCGTCATAATATCCCATGTGGCATTTCAAGTGATGCCTTTTACCTTATTTTTTAAATACTTTGAGACTGATAAAGTTCATTTCTTATGAACATGAAAGAGCTTATCGAAGTCAAAATATTGTCAAAATGCGCATCCCCTTCCGGTATTTTTTCTTGCACAATCAATCTACTTTGACGCATTTTTAGCGCAACAACTTTGTATGAGCCCTTGAGAATTACTTACCATAGTACCTCGCTTTCTAGCCCACTTAAACTCAAGATGTGCTTATAAGTGAGTCTGAAATTCTTGCTAGGGGGGGGGGGGGCGCTGTAAGTGATTTTAAATGGCTAAAATTTTCATTGATGAGTATTTTGAACAAATGAGAACAAAATAGGAACTTACTAACTTGTATTATCTTATGTAAAGCCTTTATAAGCGTATGTGCTTAAACTCGAGAACAAGCGCATGCGTTTATAAGCGAGTCTGAAAAACATGCTTGCTAGGGGAGGGGGGCGGTAAGTGAATTTAAATGGCTAAAATTTTCATTAAAGAGTATTTTGAACGAATGAGAACAAAATAGGAACTTACTAACTTGTATTATCTTATGTAAAGCCTTTATAAGCGTATGCGCTTAAACTCGAGACCATCACATGCGCTTATAAGTGAATCGATATTTTCTGCTTTTTTGGAAACGAAAGAAGCCAGGTTAGGTTATAAGCGCATGCGCTAGAAAGCGAAGTAATACGGTAAAAGTTGTTTCACATCCAAACTTTCGTTCGCATCAATGAACCTGAGCCAGATAGAACTCAGTAGTATTTGTTGCTTGTGCAACGACATAATTGTTCCAGTGGCACGCTTTTTAATAAAATTGTTAATTCTGCACAAAAACATTTTTGCTTGCTTAATAATGATTACATTGTCGAGGACTTTCATTAGACTAAGTTGAAGCTTTTGGGGTTTACTTGGAAGCACGTTCCAATTGACAAAGAGTGGTGTCCAGTCTCGTAGTTGTTGGGAAAAGGACGAAAATAGGAATCGAAGCATAACATCAGCACTGAAAGTTTGAAACTAGCCGATAAGAATAGGCGGTAAAAGTCCTCAAAAGTTTGCTTATCCCACGCAAATTCGATACAGAAGGATACAATGTCTGTGAAAGCACTTCGCTTACACTTTCCTCAATCTCACCAAGAGTCTCTTAAAATACTTAAAGCTTCTTCAAATGACTTCGAACATGGATAAACAAACAAGTAAGTTTACAACCTTTTCCTATGAAACTGTGAGGTAAGAATGATATGCTAGTGTCTTGCAGGCCAGAGTTGGCTCCACGTGTTACTATTTCTGATTTACACAATGGAGGTACGTAAACATGAACTGGCTGTGACAAGACAAATTTATTTTGGGTGTTTTGGCCGTGATATTTTACAACGAAATACTCAACGAATAAACTTGACTACTAATACTTGCGAAGATCAGATTCTACATTGTGGTAGAGCATGGCAGCAATCTTTCAGAATCTGCAACGTGAATAGATATTCATATGATGGCAGGGGGGGAATGAAGTTCCAAGTCTCCTTTTGGGGGCAAAGTACAACATTTCACGACAACGTTTTGAGCTCATACTGCAAAGTTTTGGTACCTTTTTTTTGCCATAGCCACGTGTCCCGTGCAGATCATATAGGGGAAATTGGAAAGACAGAAACTCTAGAAGCCCATTTCCGTTATGTACAAACCCGTTAGCCAGTTTCTACAACGTAACACGCAGATAAAGATACAGATAATAGTGTAGACGAAGTAAGATTAACACGGTACCCTCTCTTTAGTTATGTGCCTTTGTCTAGGAGAGGACTGCTTGGAAGTTATTGTAATTCTGTGAACTCAATTTACTGAAGTCTCTTCAAGCTCCGTATACACGATGCAGCATGTTCATAAAACATGTTGCGCCCAACACGTTGCATCGTGTAAACGATCCAAGATGTACAACTTTTGTTGCACGCAACACGTTGACAAAACTGATTTTAAAATAGAAAATAGAAGGTTTTATCTATTTCCCACAAAATGTTGTGGCCAATCAGCCAAGGGACGATGCATCTTTGAGGGTGATACGAGAGGTAGGATGGGAAGATAAGGACGAATTTACAATACTACATAGACGTTTCAAGACGGGAATAGGCAAATTACCTGAGTTTCAGTTGTCCCACTTCTCTCTAACATATAAAACAATTTTTTCCAAATAAACGCAGTTGCAAAATCCAGTGGTACAACTAGACAGGGTCCACAGAGCGAGCTGTGTTTAACATGTTGATACAACATATTGCACCGTGTATGTGGGGCTTTAGACTCGGGGTCTAGCTCAAGAAGCATTTCACGCAAAGAAGCAATCGACTTTGTTACGGCCTCTGACGAAGAGTCTTATGATGAAAGAACATCTTAGAATGAAGAAAGTGAATTGGAGCCACAATCGGTTGACCTAGAGAATATTTTTTTGTGATCCCTGCTGTCATGATTCCTTGCTGTTGGCCGAGGTATGTTGAGTCTTTTGTTAGCCTTTTCCATGTTCCGTACTCAGTCGACATTTTTCTCTGCAACTCCTCAGTTACATCTACTTCAAGGTTTAGACAATCCGTATATCATATCAAGTTTTTAGGGGCTTTTATTCTTTGATGTTGGGCAGTACCTACCTGGCATAGCATCTATTCATAGCTCAAGTCTGTTTAGACCCAAGGAAATCTGCGTGTCTGTCATGTCAGCTGTTCATCAGCTGATTTTAGGATGCACAATTATATTTAGATTTTGAAACTTTCATGTGAAGGAATTGTTTTTCTAGAGGATTAGTCAAGGTGTATTGTAAGCAGATTCATAGTACGGAGGTAAACTGCCTTTCGAAGTTAGTTTGTTTACAATTACTTATAGTATGGTATCTGTGCCTACTTTGTTTCATGTATATAGCTTTTATTTAGCTTTAGTGCCCACTAATTGTTTTGGTAAACTTCTTGCTCTCTTGTTGATGATCTATTCTGCGATATAAAACTAATGGGATCATTTTCCGTTATTTCATTCTCCCAATGATAAAGATTTGAGGAATGAAAGGCAACATTCAGAGAGCAAGACAACAAGTAGCAGAAGGGTGGTGACCAGGGGAAAACGTAGAGAGACCAAGACTTCAACTTCTTCCAATATGACACCAACAATGTGGAATGTATAAGAGCAAGATCGTGTCAACCCAAGTGGATTAATATTGTACATTGAACAACCAGGACCTACAAGAAGGGTCACTGCATATGTAAACCCTCTTAATATATTCCATTTATCTTTTTGCTCCAAGGTAATTGAAGAGTTGTGTTTTGAAACAAGCCGATATTACCAGCAATCAACTAAAAAGGCATCTAACTAAAAAGACATTACACCATCAGAGATGCTTGCATTTCTTGCACTTAACATTGCAATGGGACTGGTCAAGTTACCAGATTTATAAGACTATTGGGGTACAAGTTCCTTTACTCAGGTGTCATGGTTTCGATCAATTTTTAGACGCAATAGATTTTTTGATATGTTACTACTACTTCTACTCTACCTACTTCCGCATCTCAGATAATGCCAAGACTCCAAAGAGGGAAGATCCAAATTATTAACTATACAAGATTGGCAATTTGCCAAAACATTTGAACCAGTCTTTCAGGTCCTGTTATGTACCACATCAGGAATTATCTATTGATGAACAAATGATAGGGACAAAGGCAAGGATATCATTTATCCAATATATGCCTAAAAATCCAAAGAAGTTTGCCATCAAGGTATGGGCCCTTTGTGAGGCTTCTTCTGGTTATTGTCTGTCATTTCAGATAAATAAGGGGAAAAGTGAATTTGGCCAAGAGCATGGACTTGCATACAGAGTTGTATTTGATATACTTTAAGGCTACTTTTATAAAAATCATGATTTATTTATTGATAAGTTTTATACATCACTGTAGTGTATGCGCTAGAGAATTCACCAAGTCAGGAGACAAGCAATCCGGTCTGAGTTTCTTCAATAGTCCCCGAATACAGGGAACTCTGTATTACCGGCGTACATTAGTATATAATATACATCAACAACCTCATCATCGATATACAACTTCTCGAGCTCCAAAAACCTCGAGCATGGCTATGTGCCTCCCCTAATGTCTGGAGGGTTGGGAACTAATGTTCCCATATATGGTAAACACCACAATCACCAAAATTGTTTATGGACTTAGAAGAAAGAGAGACGTTCTGTTGTGGAACTATTAGGGCAAATCGTGGGAAATTCCCTGATGATTTCAAAAAATGCAAACTAGGTAGAAGAGGGAGCACGCTTCTATATAATGGAAATTTTGTTGCCATTCACCAGTTTGATACACGACATGTATTTGCCTTATCAATTCATGGCACTGGTAATGTTGAAGTGGCTCATGGGGGAGATAGAGAATTCATTACTAAGCCAGTAATAATACGTGAATATAACAAGTACATGGGAGGTGTAGATCAGCATTTGAGCCCATATTCACTTGCAAGAAAGTCTGTAAAGTGGTGGGAAAAGGTCTTCTGCCATATGCTTGAACTTTCTGTTGTAAATTCGATGACATTGTACTGTAAGTTGCATCCAGAATTTTCAAGGTTAAGACGACCTCACAAAAAGTTCAGAGAATTGCTACTTCATCAGATGGTGCAACCCCTTTTGGATCAAAGAATAAGTCCAAGCAATGAAGGTCTCACTGCTACGCGGGGTGCTGTGAGTGATGATATACGACTGAGGGGGAAACACTTTCCAATATCTAAGTTTCCCAAGAAGGCAACATGTGTAAATTGTGGGTATATCAGACGACCAGATGGAAAGCAGTCCACGAAAAAAACAAGTAAATACTGTGAAAGGTGTGATAAATTTATATGTAAGGACTGTTTTGAATTATTTCACACCAAAAGTAATCTAAAGGTTTAGCTATTATGTTGTTGTGATTATTGCTCTGTGACTACTGTGCTGGAGAATGTCTGTAGATAGAGTAACATTTATCTGGGGGAAGGTTTGTTTCTTTTGAATTATGTTGATGGATCTTCTTCTCCTTCTTCTTCTCTATCCCGTAACCGTTTTTGAAGGTCGTTTGGGCGCTGCGGTACTCTGACGAATAATATTTTTCCACACCTCTCTGTCCTCTGCTGATCGTAGGGCCTCTTCTTGTGTGACTCTTGTCCATTTGCAATATGTTGATGGATGACCTTAGCTAATTATTGCTTTCATAATGTAGGCTTCCTGTCACTTATAAAATACTAAGCACATTCAATGTAAATTTCCACATGAATATATGGAATGATGATATATTGTATTGAGTACCTATGCATCCTGTATATATAGATATATATGGATCCTGATAAAACATGTTTGTGGAACTGATGCCAATCTATGTATAACCTACTCTTGTCATTTTCATAGCATTCCCCCGCCATTGTTTCACTATTGCCAATATCGTTGAGTCTTCACAGCAAGTAACGAAAATCAAGCAAATTTTGTAACTTCAGAAAAGCGTTAAAATTTTGAAGGATGATATACACAAAGTCTAGTTTTTATATCCAACCTCTTTTGGAAATATTGTAAATACATTTCTCAAAGTATTATGGCAACCAGTGTAAAATTTTAGATTTTATGTAGGCCTAAAAAACAAAATTTTGACAAAAAATGGTTTTTGATAACGAAATTCAATTATTTTCATAAATATATCAAAAATGGTATTAAAATTTTTGCTTTATGTTTTGTTTTCCTCTTATTTCCATTTTCTTCTTCTTTTCATTAATATATAATACTAATACCTTTAAAGCACACTTTTTGTTCCAAAACTATTTGAATAGAAGTACCCCACTTATTACCATGTTTTCCAGGATTCTAACCGGCAGGTAAGGGGTTAATACCTTTTCATTCAGATTTCAAGTGTTGTTTAATGGTAAGCCTATTACTAGGCTTTTCTTGAAGAAACTGCAAACTGTTCCACTTTTTTACAATTTTCGAAAGAATCAGCAAATAATTCTGATAGACTGTTAATTTCCAAGTTATCAGACATCGTATCATAAATATTATAAATGTGGCACAGACATATCTGTCTCGTGAATTACACAGCAGACTCGCTACAGTTCAAATTATTGTGGTATTTGAAATTTGTTAAAAAAACGGAGTGTTAAAATATGGTGAAGTTGAACCAATTTTCTAAATTTAGCCAGTTTCATACAGTACGCATTTAACTTACTTGTTTATTGGGCTCCAGAGTGATATATCGTTATAAAAGGGGTTCCTTAAACGTGCTACACTTATTTTCCGACTTTTCTTTCATTTTCTTATGCGTTTTAATCATTTGAAAGTTTACAGCTTCGCTCATTCGATTTTCTGTGTTGGCACTTGGTATAAAGTGACCGCCACATTAATCTTCCGCGAAACGGAATTAATCGAGAAGCGCCTTCTCGCTAATGGTTTTGCCTGCACAATCTCTACAACTCTCTTTAGCTCTTGCCTGACTTCTCCTTGTTCTTCTATTTGTAAAAGTAGTCAGTGGCGTATTTAAGGGGCATAAGGCCATGCCCCCTCTTAGGGCTCCAGTGAGCTTTTTTACAAGTACTAATAAACCTCTAAGGCTTTTTTCCGCTTTCAACACCCTGTCACTTTGAGTTTATTTGTGTTTAAAAGTGGTTTAAAAATGTATCAGGGACTCGCCTCCCCTTGTAATCTAGATGATTAGTAAAGTGACGTCTTCATTTAGGGTCTTTCCCCTTTCCACCCGCCAAGGTTCTTAGATACGTCACTGGAAATAGTTTTGCAACCGCTTCAAAATGTTAGCTATCATACATTTCCATGTCACGTGACTTGAAGTTCTTATTAAGGTTATGTACCTAGTGCCAGTCTCTTTTGTACATATCAATAGGTTTGCAAGCGCTTGTAATAGTAGAGTCTATGTTTGGAGGGGACGAGACAACAATATGAGAAAATCATAACAGATTTATGTTTTCTTTCGTCTTGGTAAGGTTTCACTCATTACGACATTAGCCTGTCCTACCAGCGCATCGCTTTCTCTGTCGTTGATTGGGATAATTCGGTTCATGCTCCTTGCCTTACTTTTTCCCCACTTGCACCATTCCCTTCAGACCTTTGGTGTTATCTATGTAACCATCTAACAGTTATTGCGCTCTTGCTTTTCAAATTTCTACACTCTTTTTGGGCTCTTGCTTTTCGGTCTTGTAAGTGCCTTTACTCCAGGGTCTTTGTTGCCTAGAGCCATCTTTCCTTTTCTCCTTCTCTTTATACACTACTGTACTTTATCACCATTTCTCCGTTTCCATAGTGCTCTTCTGAATCTTTTTCTCTACGCTGTCTTTAATCTCCAGTCATAGGCTCTCAATTCTTATTCCATGTTCTCACTCTCTTCAAGATCTTACCTCTCCCTACTTTTACATACTTACTGGCAATATTTCTCTCCGAAAATTTTTATCGTTTAGCTCTGGGTATTCCAACTGCTGATTCTTCACGGCCAGTGTCTATTTACCAATGGTCTCTGCTCATTAGTCATTTCCATCATAATCATTAATGGCTTCTTCACTCCACAGCCTTTCTCTCTTCGATATCTTCCTCGGT
>JAAAKL020006900.1:4118-17479 GCA_010016065.2 Carybdea cf. marsupialis auct. non (Linnaeus, 1758) | reverse complement strand
ACGTATCACGTAATTCCACAGTTCCTTTCCGTCCCATTAACTAAACCACGTGTTATAACTATTGATGATTTATATACGTGAAATATCCTTATCTTATATCAAAGAGTACCCTTATACACAGAATTTAACAAACTAAAGTTGCGAATATTCACTCTGGGCTCCAAAATGTATAAACTGTAGAGCACATACGCAGTTATCTCACACCCTCATTAGTGGCTAGCCAACAACTAGTACTGGAATATCTCATTTAGTCTCGTAGTCTGGTCAGCAAAGATATGCGGGTCTCCCCAAAAATTGTTGAAAAATTATATTCCAATCACAAATCTATTTTAATCGAAAATATTTACGTATGCATTCAAAGTTAACATAATCGAGAATAAGTCAAATAGTTCGAGGTAAGCTTAGGTGCACAGTAATTATGACATCAAAATATACATGGTGGAGGACATCAATTGCATAGAATAAAAACATCAAAAAAACATAATATATTATCATTATCGGCCATTATTATCACATGGAACATTGCGGTAACTCTAAAACTAAGATCGAGAGAGTAACTGCTAAGAATAGCTGACGTACATGACACTTTTAAGCTAGACAGCGCTTCTGTTTATACTTAGGAAAGGGCTACTGGAGACTGAATGGCGCACAATATTGGCAGTACTTGGCACATTTTGCCTGGCACAACACTAAATATTTGGAAGTGTCATCATTACGACTAAAATGGAACAAACATATTATACCAAATACCATATACCAGAAACTACAGAGCATACACAAGACAGTAATTAGTAGCTTCTGAAACTGTTTAAGCAGTAAGCAATGAACTAAGATGTGTTCAACTTCCTTGCATCCTTTACGATATGGACAACTATTAAGGGCCACCGAAAGTCCCCAATGTTTTCAGAAGGAAGCTGTTTCGAGTACTCCATAAACTACTTTAATGGAGGCATCATTTCCATAGCTATTGGAAATAATGCTAAACTCTTTGGACCAGACATGTATATTTGCCATACCGAGAGAATTAAAAATCGGTTACTGGGATTACCTCATAACACAAACAAATATCTCCATTTCGCTA
Organism: Carybdea cf. marsupialis auct. non (Linnaeus, 1758); assembly: GCA_010016065.2. Taxonomy (NCBI): domain Eukaryota; kingdom Metazoa; phylum Cnidaria; class Cubozoa; order Carybdeida; family Carybdeidae; genus Carybdea; species Carybdea cf. marsupialis auct. non (Linnaeus, 1758). The sequence continues at coordinate 16,398 of JAAAKL020006900.1, read as the reverse complement.
TCTAATAGTAAGAACTGATGATCGAAGAGGTTTCTACCATGCAATAAAAAGCAGGTGCTCTTCGGGCATTGGAAATCTCGATGCTCCATAGATTGGGCCACACTGAAAGTAGTTGCTGGGATGTTCTGTACTCTTTTGTTCCTCTCAGTTGAAACCCAACCTTGTGACTTCTTATTTAACTTTTTCTAAATTTAACACGAAATTTATATCAGCTATTCTTGATCCTGTCGAATCAATAAGATATGTTCTTTCGGGTCTGTAGTTACCGGCAGGTTAAGCCATCCGATTTTGTAACTTTATATTCTTTAATGCATCCAGCTTTTGATGTTTAAATAATAGTTTCTGTTCATAATAAGAAGTGGCAGAGATTTTAGTATGCAAAAGATTATTATCTCGACCTACACTTTGGAATACTTCTTAAAGTTGTGCTCACTGATGACACTTAGCAATATGTAGATACCCTCGTGATCCTCACTTTAATTTTTTTATCTCCATAGTACGCATGCGTATTGAGGTCCGCAGGGTTAAATGGCCCTACAGTTAGGCTCTGGGTAGGCCTGTTTTAGACTGATATAAGGGCAGCTATTATAAACAATGGTTATAGATAGTCAAGGGCATCAGTCAAGCATGTCCCCTCCTCCTTCTATGCTACCTCTTGGCACAGACTTTATCATATGCATTTTGGAGTAGTCCATATCTTTGAAAATCCCTAATCTTCTGAAGGAAGTCCGCATCTGTTAGCATGCCTATACGACAGCAATCCACAAGATAGTGATGCTGGATGCAAAATTTATAGATCAATCAAGATATACGAACCCAGGCTCTGATTCTCCTCCTTAAGTTGAGAAGACAAGTCGTGGTTTGGCTTAGGTCGTGGGCAGCTTAAAGGCCTCAGTCCTATAAAATTGGTAGAATCGTCGAATTTACAACGTACTCCTTTTGGCACCCGTGATATCATTTCTTCTTTATAATAAGACAAAATTTATAAGCTAGAAAAACGTCTACGGGTGCCATCTTCCATTTTCTACCCCTATTTGAAGTAAAGCGACGGTAGTCAATACAACGACAGGGATATAATATTTATATTGAAATAGTAGGTATTTTCACTCTCCTTTCGTTTTTTGAGCGTTTAACACAACTAAAACTTATATGTCAGTCTTCTTTATATTCGCATTCCAAGTGTACCTGCTACGTGAAACGTTCATGATAATGTAAATGAGATTAAGATGTTCACAATGAGATAATCTCTTATCCCACTGATGTGAACACTGGACGTTTTCCTATTGGCCAGTCTTTTGTGAGACAGCCAGTAGAATCAATGTTTTGATTCTTATCTCACCGACTTTCTCACTAGACAAAGGCACGCAACGATTTCCTGGCGTCCATGCCGACTTGCTGTACGTCGTATGTTTACCCCTTCATTCAATCTTGACAATCCAGCTTTCCTAGTATGGCACTTCAAGTTCGCGAAACATAGCTGCACATTCTTAAAATAGGAGACGAACTCCATGAAACTCGTTTGAACGATATACGTTGCGCTGATAATTAAAACTTCAGTAATGGGGAGAACGAACAAATGTGATATAGAAGAAGACGAGAAACTAGCAGCGGAGGTACGACAGTATCCCTGTTTATATGACAAAACAGATGTGGGATATAAAGACAGAGAGATTCAAGAAGCTGCTTGGCGAGCAATCGACAATGCACTGGCTTATGAAGCAGGTAATAAGAACCTAATCCGACAATGTTTTACTTTAACTATCATGATGAGGTTATGATTACCAAGTATGAACCAATTCTAGTTGACAAGGTACCTAACTTTTTGTTTCCTCTGCATGATGTTGCGAAGTTTATCACTCAGGAACGGATTTCTAAACTCTAATAATAGCGACCGAACGCAAGGGTGAAAATATCTCCACGATCAGTCTGTTGAAAATCGATCCTGTTAAACTCCACATTTCGTATGACGGTTGTTATCCCGTATATAGATGTATGACAATTATGGTAACTTAGTTATAGAACTGAGTATCACGGAAGCATGCAAGCAAATTCTTTTCTGCAGAAGAGCACTGACCTAGATCATTGTTTAACTCTAAGCAGATGGCTACCTCCATACTTGCTTAAACTTTGACATAAGATACTTTATTGAAATGCCTAGCCGTCGCATAGCCTTACCTAAAGCTGCCCAATATTTACTGGTAGAGTGAGACCACGTAACTAAACATGGACCAACATTTGTTCCCAGTGACACTACAAAGCAAATCACTAAGGGCCAATAGTCTTGAAAAACTCGCTAATTAAAACTATTGAACATGAAACATAGCGTGATGACTGTGAAACAAGTTGTAGTTGCCACGTGGTTTTAGTTTGCATAATCTCTTGGTGTCCTCTTGGTTTGGTTCCCCAAATTTATCGCCTGTTCCTCTTATCTGCCGCCTACACCCCTCGTTTGGGCTTCTCCCCCATCTCACCAAACAAATGTTTATCCACCCATCTGAGACAAAACATAAATATACATGATACGACAATAAATAGCTGGCTCCTGCTCATGGCGAGCTTTCTGAAAATTTCTTTACTTCTTCTGGCAACTTCCACTTACTTTCCTGGACATTTTATATCGTTAAAAATTATTTGTTTGCAGCTTAAAATTTATACTGTTTACAAAATTATTCATCTACTCACTAAAATACTAGCTAAAAAAGTTTTGCTAACATAATAAAATTCCTAATACTTACTAAAATACCAGCTAAAAATTTTTGCTTACATAATAAAATTCCTTAAACTTACAAAACGATAAAAATACTCACTAAAATACCAGCTAAAATATTTGCTTACATAATAAAATTCCTAATACTTACAAAACGATAAAAATACTCACTAAAATACCAGTTATAAATTTTCTTGTTTACATAATTCCTAGTTCTTACAATACGACATAGTACTTACTAAAATACCAGCTCAAGCAACTAAACAAATAACGAAAGAAAATAATTACTAACCTGGGTTTCTTAACGTAGTTCTGCCAGTGTAGAGTTCTCAATGGGTTACTAGTTTCATTTGAGAGTAAACATCGTAAACATGCCAAGCTAGCCTCGTCTTGAGAATCCCAATATGTAGGGTTGTGTCGGGCCAAGGTGATGAACGCAGAGGGCCGTCTTGAGAAACCCGCCAGTGTGGGGAGGGTGATAGCGCCATCATATATATAGTATTATATACGTGGCTACGAGTATTTCGCTCCCTAGCTTACGTTAGGTTGAGCACTCTCTGCTTGAGACGGTACCATTGCTGTTGCTTTATGCATTGCTCACTGTGCTTGCGCAGTTTGAGGACTCTGGCATGGTACCATATGAATTCCTCAAATTGCTTTGTAGCAGCTTTGCTAGTTACATAGCTAGAATTCAGTATCAAAGCTCTGTTCAACACTGATGAGCCCACAAAGGGTGAAACAGCTCTGTCTGCAGATTGAGTATATATATATATATATTAAGTTGAGTATATATTTATATTGAGTATTAAAAACGGAATGTGTTAAAACTACAATACACAATAAAAATTTAAAAATCCCCTATTACGAATAACTTCATGTGTAATTATAAAGACAAGGTCCGGTCACCCTTGCTGTGGTCATTTACGCCTCAGCTTTGAAGCGAGGCAGTGAAGGGTGGCTTTACATGACCTTGTCTCTATAATTACACCTTTATGATACAGGTGTTATACTCTATAATGTTTTTTTTGGTATCCATGCGCACACCTATGTATCATAAAGGTTGCTGTGATGAATTCCCACTGAGAGAAAAATTTGACCGCAATGTGTCGAACTAATATATGTTCCAATCGCAAAGGAGCAGAAAAGGAACAATTTGCAAGAAAGAAAGAACCTTCTGGAAGCGGTACCATAGTTGAAAGATTTTGATGGTAGGCCCTATGAGAGACTGAAAAATGTACTTTCCCAGAGCATTTGCTCTCTATAATCAGCACCGTAACCACAGGGGGAGCTGGGGGCTATAGCCCCTCCAATAATTTCCCAGGTGACTGAAAATTTTTCAACAGAATTTGTTTTTCCTGGCCACGTCCTTGGAATATTGAAATTATTTGGGTGGAAATCGATATACCCTCCCCTCTCCAATAAATATTTGGTGGTTACGGTACTAATAATTATCACAAAAATGTTGAATTTTGTACTGTCTTCACATGAAATTTTCCCCAAAGTAGATGAAATGGGTCAAGAGAAGTATACAATGCATCGGAGAATTTGTGAAATTGGTGATTGCAGGAGGGGCAAGGGGAGGACGGGGATGCAAAAATGTTGCAGCTCTGCAGTTGATCAAGTGAGAGAAGATTCTTGGCGATGAACAGTAGATGTTTCAGTGATGTTAACACTTCAAGCCACAGGTGGGAACGCTTTCACCTCAGCTCACGGGATCATATGATTAGCTTGCGTGAACAAAGATTTTCATATCAAAAGGTTTTGATCTTTAGCTCACTGTTAAAAACACTAATCAGAGTCGTACAGCCGAGTTTCTTATTTCATCTATAGTTCAGAGTGGCAGGACGGCGTAATGCGAGACTTTAGTGAGAAAAAAATCAAACTGGAGACTAGACTAAAATGAAGCATTAAGCACAAGCGACTGGAATCGGAGATCCTTCAAGCAATGGGAAAAACTAATTCTTGCAACTTGGAAAAAGATGAGGATTTGGCCGAAGAAGTGCGCAAGTATCCGTGCTTGTATGACAAGTCTGATCACAGATACAAGGATAAAGAAAGAACGTCCAATGCGTGGAAAGCTGTCGAGGATGCCTTGGCGTATGAGAAGGGTAAGGCCCATTCACATGGTAAACATAATATATGCATATCTGAGTTGCCTGCTTGAAAACCTTAAACTTTCACCCACAGAGACCCAATAAGCAAATGCGTCAATTTCGTCTTGCGGCCGGGGTGGAAGTGGGTATATTTATGGGAAACGTCAGTGTGTGGCAGACTCCAAGACAATTCGTTCCCTAAAGATTTCTGGCATCAACCACCGTCTCTTTCACCTTCTAATCAGAATACCCAGCAATGCCACCTCTTCAACATCGTCCGGATAGCTTGAATCTGTCTCGATCTTATTCTCCCTCCTTACCAACAGATTGAAATGAATTCAGTGGTATTACCAGTGAGAACTGGTGAACTTATAAAGATATAAGATTTCATTCAATAAGATAAAGTAGCGACCTCAGTGAGATAGTAGTGAGTTAAGACTAATCTCACAAATGCCAACCCTGCTTGAATGGCCTGAGGAAGCTTAGTACGTTGTAAGGGAGTAAGGTGCTGTAGCTGCGCGTGGGAGAGTGAGCTGGAAGGAAAACATAACATGAAGTGTAAGATCATGATTAGGACTTTCAGAAGCAAGTGAAGGAAGACCTTTAACTTCTGATATGGTGGTTAATATACATACAAGCAATATAGACATGATGAAGGCAGTTATAGACAAAATGATGTCTGAACACATAATTTCCTTTTTTAAGACCTTATAAATAACAAGAGCTATTCTAGAGATGTAGGGATTAAAAGCCAAATTGTTTGCTTGTCATGTACCATTTATAACAAGCAGAAGTGGAATACTAGAAAACAATCAGATAAAAATCCAACGGCGGTACGGAACTATGTCATCATCATACGTTGAGATTGATTGTAAGGCATCTCAGCCTCATATTACTGACAGTTACAACTTTACCCACTATATGGGAAGATAATTGATCCCCGGGCATTGTATCTGGTTCCCCCGATGATTCCGACATCAAATTTGCGGTCACATCTAAAACAGCATTTTTTTCTCTCCAGGACATCCTGGGGTGACCCTATGTAATCGATATTGTGCACTCTTCAGTATATGTGTATTCAACTATCATGTTGTAATCGTATGTATATATTTATATATATTGTATGTTTTGCGACACCCCGATGGTTACGTATAGGAGGGCTACATCATTTAAAGATAAGCTTGTGCGGACCAAACTTCCTGCCGCTACGGATTACTACTACAGATTGTGCACCACGTAGGAAAAGACGCAATTGCGGTGTCTGTAATTATCTTTTCAAAACTGTCACATTTTTTGATAAACACGAGCAATCTCGTGTACAAAATAAAATGTGACAGTCTTGACTTGCAATTCAAAAGGAGTTATGTACTTGTTACAATGCAAGTTCTATAAGATAAAATATGTCGGGAGTACCATCACCCCCTTTAGATTACGGTTTAACAACTATAAATCGCAGTTCCGTAATTTCTTGAAATATCTGGTTGTGAGCAAAAGCACGTCTGCCAAAGTATCTTGTTTCAGCACTTTGTTGGAATTGGCCATAATGGTATGAGTGATTGGCAATTCATTCTTATCAACAGTGGTGAAACAGAAAGTTTGGTCAGGCGTAAGGAAACGTTTTGGCAGCACAAGCTTAATGTGTTTACACAAAACGCACTTAATGAACGCGAAGTCCCGCAATAATAATTGAAAATAAGTAAGTATACAGGTCAGGCTTTGTCACTACGCATTTTTATTGCGTGGCTAGTAATGGTGAAACCTTTCAGTGGACACTTACGTCTCAGCTTAGAAGCGAGGCAGTGAAGGATGGCTTTACCTGACCTTGTCTTTACAATTTCACATGAAGTTATTCGCAATATGGTATTGTTAAATTTTTTTGTGTATTGTAATTTTAAGACATTCCGTTTCTAATACTAGCATTCTTTTGTAGATGTAAATATTTTTAAGCACACGGGCATTCAATTCAAAAATCAAACAAGACATCAAAACAAGCTTTCGAGCCTTCCGCTCTTCGTCAGGTCTATAAATATATATCCCTACTCTTACGTCCCTAATGACATTTGATAAATATGGGTCTAAGTAACTGAGAATAAAATAGGTTTTATAATCTTAGAAAAATATCCCAAACAAACCAGAACGTCAAATGTCCTTAAAAACTCTAATAAATCCAAATCTGTAGCTGTTAATGCTTTGTTAATCTTGCTAATTTGTAAATAATAGAGAAGAATCATTTAAGACCAAAAATTATCATTTCCATTTCTTTCTCTTAAAACATGAAGATGCCGACTTTAGTTCTGTTGCAAGCCGAGACAGATGGCATCTTGATAACCTCAATTAAACAATTATGCAAAGTTTCATAAAAAGTATTGATTTCTTATTTTGCCAACGAATTCAAGAACAAAAGTGTTATACATTTGTAGGTCTAAAGGATGCATAAGGTGCAGCGAAAGTAATTGCTTAATACTTGCACATTGCTGCGGATTAAGACATTGGGGAACTCTCGTCGGTGGATCAGACGAAGCTAAAGGACTCTTAGAGCATCCCGCGGGCCCTCAATGTGAAGGAAGATTAAATGGTTCATTTCTAGAATGGAACGGGATACGGTTCTGGTGGTACTGCAAGGTTTAACAAGGATTCTGGAAAGCTCTAGAAGGTCCTAGAATGTTTTACATGGTTCCAGACGATTCTGGTGGTTGGGGGTACTACCCAATTTTAATAAACTAAAGTATGTGATTGAGACGTTAGTCTTCCTAACAGGGCCTTTTGACCCTTGGTCATCATTTAACCATACCTTGACCCCGAGTGTGCAGTTAACATGTTCTAGCACCTCTTCATAACCACGTTTGGTCTCTATCGGTCAAATGGTGAGTCCGTGCATAAAGAGCAAACTGATGGGCAGACTAACCGGCAGGCTAACAAACGAAATACTTTGACCGAGAGGGAAAGATAAACCGATTAGATACCAGCAGACTAATTGTACTGTTAAAAGTGCACAAGTGATTTATGTCCGACATGTTTAGTATTTGTACAGGATCAGCAGCACAAGAGCGAACTGGAGAGTCAAGGTCGCTCTTTATACAAATCGAACTTCTAGCTCTGCATAGTGGTGGTTTTAGGGTATAGCGAACAGGGCAGTAGCCCAGGGCCCTGTGCTTAAGAAGGGCCACACGCTGTCACCTCAGAAAATGTTTATACGTCGATTTCTCCATTTTCAAAACGTTTTTTCAGTAACTTGAGAGAGGATGAGGAATCACAACTAACCAAACAAATAAAGGCAGAACCCAATTTATCAAAAACCCACAATAAAAAGAATCTGATTTTTGTCTGTGATTTTGATCGTATTCGATGTATACACACGCTGCACTTCATATAAAAATTATTCCACATGATAGGCACTGTGAAAGCCCTCTATTATGTGAGCTATATGGGGTGAGGAGATATTGACAGTAATTTAATAGGGCCCCGCGCTTGAAAACTGCCCCTGGCTCTGCGGTAAGTTTGCCAGTGAAATAATATACAATTCCTCTATGGATACAATCCGCAGATTGTGCAATGTCAAATTACTCACTTCTTATCCTTCTCTTCGCATGCTTGTAATAATTTCTATTTCTCTCCTATTGTACCATATACTTTCTTTTATAGGGGCAGCTCAATGGAAATTTGAAGTACTGAGAAAAAGATTCAGTCGAAAACGTGTCACCTTAAGGAAGATCTCAGCGTCAGGCCTAGGTAATAATGATACGACAGGACCTCAAAGAGAACTCGATCGATATTCATTTTTGCAATGGCTTACGCCATACATACGCCTGCGAAGAACCAAATCGAGGTTATCAAGCGATATTGCAAGCAATACTGCAAAATATGTCAAAGTGGAATGTATTGAAGGCGAGAATTCAAGTAGCGAAGAAGAAGGCAATGAAAATGACGATATGGAATCATGCGAGGAGAGTTTAGCAAGTGGAAGCATTTTAAATACATACACAACAAAAGTGAGGAAGCTTTCCAAAAAGTCCAACTCCGATATTGGTAGTAATGGCGGGAAACGGACAAAAGAATCGGACTTTCCAGAAGAAGAGATTCATCTCATGAGAAGACTGTTACAGACTTTGACTGGGAAGTTAGCTAAGAAAGAGTCACAGTCAACATACTGTGACGCTGACGACATTTTTGGCAAAATGATTGCATCGGAACTGAAGCAATTTCCAGAGAATCTTAAGTTCCAAGTTAAACACGATCTGAACACTGTAATATATAACTACAGACTGCAAAATCTGTCATCTCAAGTGAACCCCGCACAGCAATATGTGCAAACACAAGCTCCATCATCCAGCCGTAATTAGTAGTTTCAATACCAATCAGCTGAACACTAGCAACATAAAAGTTACTATCATCTGAAGTCTCGTTGCCCAGAATCACTGACAAAAAACTAAATACATCCATCTCAACAAATTAAAACTTAATTTACAGAAAACACAAAAAATCATAGATAGCTGATACCATCACTGTTGAAATGAGTCGTTGGTCTATATTGTGCTAGATGTTGTAATGTGTTCTTTAATTACGTGTAGAAGTTTCCGGTAAGGTTGCTCTGGTGTGGCAGTATTGGAAAAAGTGTTTAATGTATTGCCAGTTCCAACACTGTACAACTGATTCTTTTCGCGACAGTCGCTATAAATGCTCTAGGAATTTCTTCCTTACCAATCATCATCATCAAACGTCAAACATGATGACAGATTCATAGTTAACATTAAGGAATGAGCATGCCATCACTCATATAGGAGCCTCAACTATGACCTACAAGATTATCCAACTGGCTCATCGTTACTATTACACCTACACATCTATTCATACCAAATGCTATGCCATCTGGCCAAGTAAGTCCATATTAATGCCAACCTGGCGTTGATACCCATCAAGTACCTTTTCTGCCTGTAACACAATCGCCATGAAAGCAGAATCGCTCACTAACCATATGGTAGTTGGTGCCTTTTTGATACAGCTGCTTACATCAAACTATCGTCTACAAAGTAAATTTTTATTGTCAAAATACGACTGTCTTGCTAATTTCATTGGGGATAAAACCAGGTGTAACTTGTTCCTTTGAACCTTCTACCTTGTCAATGACCCTTTTCAATGACACTTGGCCACAAATGGCTGAATCAAAGAAGACTGATTCCTACTTGACTATCAACAAAAACAACTAGTTGGCGACAATAATTTAATAACAATCAACAGCCAACCACGAAAGCAACCAGCAAAGTAAACGGTACAGGACTGAATGAAGTTCCAAACTATTTTGGTACCAAAAGCTTTTAGGTGAGCAAGCGACTGGGCAACTGAAAGCTTTTTTGCGCAAGCGACCAGGCACCTAAAAGCTTTTTGGCCAAGCCACTGGGCACCTAAAAGCTTTTTGCGCAAGCCACTGGGTACCTAAAAGCTTTTTGGCCAAGCCATTGGGCACCTAAAAGCTTTTTACGCAAGCCACTGGGTACCTTAAAGCATTTTGCGCAAGCCACTGGGCATCTGAAAGCTTTTTTACGCTAGCCATTGGGCACCTAAAAGCTTCTTGCACAAGCCACTGGGCACCTAAAAGCTTCTTGCACAAGCCACTGGGCACCTAAAAGCTTCTTGCACAAGCCACTAGGCACCTAAAAGCTTTTTGCACAAGCCACTAGGCACCTAAAAGCTTCTTGCACAAGCCACTGGGCACCTAAAAGCTTCTTGCATAAGCCATTGGGCACCTAAAACCTTCTTGCACAAGCCACTGGGCACCTAAAAGCTTCTTGCACAAGTCACTGGGCACCTAAAAGTTTCTTGCGAAAGCCACTGGGCACCTGAAAGGTCTTAGCGCAAGCCACAGGCACAAATCGTCAGAATAGAGTAGCAAATGGACATAATGGAAGTTAAACCCCACTCCTAGTTAACACCAGTAAGAATGTGAGGACTGTCCACACAGATTGTTTACCTTCCACACATTCCAACAATACTGCACACTCATTTTCTCGCCTGAGTGAGGCTAGCTATGTTGGTGGCACGACTTTGACGTTACTCCATCCTTACCAAATCACGGGAAAGGCTTCGTTTGCATTTTATATGGTAACCATTGAGTCAGTCAAAATATAGGATAGACAACCTTTTACCTTGCAGACAAAAAGAAACGATTATTAATGGGCCCCTTCGCTGAATCAACATAGTTATAGAAGACAGTGACTGGTCAATGACATTGATTAGGCAATACAAATTCTATTTGGTCATTTCAAAAAACACTATTGAGTATGAAACATCATTTTCTATTTCGATATTCTATTCTGATGACTTCTGCTGTAAGGAGTATCACACGAAGAAGTGTTCGATTGAAAATATGCTTTTTCATCTAAACTTGATGTTACAAAAGAAATTAACAAATTAACTAACTAATTACCTAACTAACTACCTACCTAAACTAACAAATTAAACTAACTAACTTTCTCAATGAAAAGGTACCTCTGGACGTAGTAGGTATGAGGTGGTCGAGAATCCAAAGTCAGAGTCAAGGCATAGCAAGAATGGATGGGTAGTTCTCTCATCGCTACATCTATCCCTTCCCGGAAAATACCAAGTGCCAGAAGCAGTTTTTAGAATTGTGTATTAACTTGGGGTTAATTCATAAGCCTTCTGCCTCCGAGATCAGCTCTCTACCAACTGAGTTAACTCATCTGCTAGATTAGTACCTCCTTAACTGTTCACATGCAACATATTTAATAAAAGAAATAGGTTGATGTATCAATCAGAATTGTAAGCCATAAAAACTATAATCTACTCTATTCAATAACTGAAGAAATATGGTGGTGACCAAGTCTATCTTGGGTGGTCTGTATTAAGGTGAAGTGAGAGTGCTGTTAACTGTTGTGGTTATAAATTGTCCTTACCATAAATACAGACTGGCAGGGTCAGAGAGGACGACAGCTATTTAAAAGGTAATAAATCTGGGAATATTTGTTACTTAAGAATGAAACTTGCCAGGTATGATGATCCATTTTTTAACAAAAAAAAATGTTTATTGGGTAACGGATAATGTCACATACGGTTGAAAGGATCTAAACATCATTCCAAAACGGCTTGCTGGAACAGAGTTTACTAGCAAACATGAAATAATCTTCATTTTTTCGGTTCAAAACTAACAAACGTAGAATTGAGTTCAATGAGCTGATTTACATGTAATTTATCCAGTTTTTGCTAAAGACCAGGTTTTTCCACACTGTTTTTACCTGTATACATTCCATGTTGTTTGGGTGTGACTATACAACTTTCGTTTTTGGAAATACTAGGGAATTAGTTTAAAGTAATGTCAGAAAGTAACAAAAAGATCATGCAAATCCTTTACAAGACATCTTGAAAATTTTAAAGTGGCAATTCTACTACCCCCTCTCCCCCCCCCCCCCTATGACAGAATGCACCAACCGCCACTGTCTCCAAGTGATTATTTTCCTACCTCTCTAAA
>JAAAKL020006898.1:0-17481 GCA_010016065.2 Carybdea cf. marsupialis auct. non (Linnaeus, 1758) | reverse complement strand
TGTTTTTGGTGTGTTTGTGGGTTTTCTTTTTCTGGTGTTGTGGGGGGTGGGGGGGGTGTTGGGGGGGGGGGTGGGGGGGGGGGGGGGGCGAGGGAGGTAGGTGAAAGCAAATATTGGGAAGAGGTCTGGCCTAAGCGAACATAGACAAATACAAGGGTGCTGGTTCAAAAATGAGCAAACCTACTTGTTCTGTTAGTGAACATCGTATGAGTAGATGCAAGTTTTTGCACATGAACATTGTTGCTTAATCTCAAGAAAGGGTAAAATATGTCTGAGCAACTTCCTAGGCTGAATTTCCCCATTTGAGACAAAAAGAATAGCAATGGATAATAACCATTTGTCTCAATAACTCTTTGTCCTACTCCTGCAGTTTTACGAACGGTGTAACTTCCATGACTGATGAATAACGTAATCAAAACATAACGATGCAAATCGCCTGCCTTGACTACTCTGATATGGCATTTCCCAACCCCAGTTTTGTTGATTTTTGTGAATAAAATTGCTCTCACCAATGTCCGCAAGCCACTAAAATATTGGAAACCACAGGGAACCAAAGTTAGTTTAAGTTAAATGGCGTAAGTAAACAAGTGTTTTCCAGCATGGAGAAGAATAAATCTTGAATGGTTTGGTGCTGTAGTAGCCTAATGAAAAAATTAATTGGTTTCGATTTTTTCGTAACTGACACAAATAAGTTTCTTTAAACGCTATTTTGCTTGGGGTAGTGGCGTCTCATGGAACCTTCTGACAAAAGTTTGCCTACCATTCCCAGTCGTAAGTGTTAAAGACTTCCTGACTTTACTTTTAATATACCTATCACCAAACAGCAAAATTTTAATAATTAAAATAGAGTGGCTCAAAATTTACGTTTAAAAAATGTTGCATTGTTGCAAAAGTGAACTAAAACCCAACTACAAACTGCTATGTCGGTGATTTCTATGCATCATATCCATAAAGTAAAACCAACCGGAGATAACATTTTGGCCTCCTTGTTTGATTTTTTCTTTCAGGCTCCTCTCCTAGAAACACCATCTAAATTATTTGATCATAATGTGCGTGCCTATAAATGATCTCATCCTTCCAAGCCGAACTTGTCTACCTTGGTAAAAGTCGTATTTTCGTGACTATATAAACGATTTATTATCAACATGGAGTTATTCCCAAAGGAGTTTACATCTGGTTGATTCATACGGAAAATACCAGTAAATCAAAGTTCATTGACGTCACTTCTGATTTATGCATTTTTAACCGTGACGTTGAAGTCATTGCTCATAAATTTATGACGTCAAATTGAAAGTCAATAACAAAGAAGGAAGTTTTAAACTTGTTACAGTCATGAATGTAATGCTGCATAATGGGACGCAAATATCTTTTCGCTCCCAATGAAGGAACGAGTTGTCAAACTTTGAAAACAAATTACAATAGAATCAATTCAGACTGAAGTGGTAAGGAACTTTTCTTCTCTACACAATGGCATCTCACAAAAAGAAAGCTTCAAGGTTAGGAGAAAAGTTCAAAGTAATTTCCACTCATTACAGGTGTGATAGGGAATTTATCCAGCCAAATGAAATCGAAATCTTTTGCAAAATTAGTGACTGTCTTGAATCACTTACTGACGGGATGGTCGGGATAAAGCAACTCATAACTGAGAATGACTCACAAATCTATCAACTGCGAGAAAATACAGAAATGCAAACTGCTGATTGTAAGCAAATATTGTCAGATATCTCTGACACTCGACACAATAACAAAATTGATCGTGAATGTATTCTTTTATCTCCGACCCAAAAAAGTGCTCAGAGAAAATATGCCGGCAAAAAAGAGGAAGTGAATGATCAGTACGAAAATACGAAATTGCAAAGTACAATGTCCTTGCTTGATGAGCAGTCTCAAGTCAATCACGATGATTATGATAAACAGGTACTTCGTGTAAATACTTTAGTGGCATCAATGCCATTAATGCCTACTAATGATGCCATGGAAGCTAGGAATGGCAAGAAAAAGTCTTGCAGCAATTCAGAGGAATGTCATGAAGCACTCTTGACACTCCTGAAGCAATTAGAAGAAGAAAAGAATAAGAGCAAACAGCTAGAGGAGACGAACTCGACATTAGGAGCACAGGTTAAGTTACTAGTGTCTAAAATACACGAGAAAAATACCAAAGATTCTGTAACAGTGATGGAACAGCTGCAAGGAGTTAATGATCACTGTGACCGCTTGTGGAGAGAAAATACTTCCCTAAGAGAATTGTTAGAGGAAGAGACGAGAAACGCTGCTAATTTTGCTGCTGCCAGTCAAGATATGAAATTTAAGAATGAAAAGTTAAACGAATCTCTGAAGATAACTCAAACGGAGTTAAAGGAAGCACGTGAGTATATAGAGCAAGCGAGGGATAACGAAAAAATCACTGGAAACCTCAAAGAACAAGTAAACGGAGTGAGCTATCAATACCTTACGAGTAAATTAAAGTTGCTTGAAGAAGATCGACAGCGTTTACAAGCCAGAATAAAGGCCAAGACAGATGAAGCTGAAACGTTAAAGGGTGAAATCATGAAGAAGGCTTTTCTGGAATCTCATGTAGCCGAATTGGAGGAGAAATACCGAAAGCTTGAACAGACGACAGAACATGCTACTGACAATGATTCTTCAAGAAAAAGTAAGATTAGGTTACTAGAAGGGGAATTGAGTACGTTGCAACAGGAGAGAGATCATTTACAACTGATGGTAAGAGATGCTAATGCGGAGAAGGTAAGTGCTAATAAGTTGTATAACGATGCAAAAATGGAATTAAACAAAACTGTCATAATGAAGAACCAACTTACTAATGCTTTACATGAAGCTGTTCAGGAAAAGTCCAACAATGAAAATGTTAATGTAAAATTGGATAAAAGTATTGAAGAAATTGAGAAGGAGAACAAAGAGCTGCTGAAATCCTTTTCCGCAATGAAAGAAGTTAAAGGAAGGCTGGAATCAGAAAATGATTCCTTTAAAGCAAGTATTATGAATCTGAAAAAGCAGAATAACCGGTTTCAAGAGAACCTGTTTGGAATGAAGATTCAGAAAGAGAGGTATATAGAGGAGACTGTCTCGTTGAGGAAAAGAGTAAAGGAGACTGTTGAAATGCTACGGATGAAGGAGATCAAGAACGATGAGAAGATAAATGCAGCAAAGAAGTACAGTACAGAGCTGGAGGTTGTAAACAAAAAATTGAAGAAAGAAGTTATGAGACACAATGAGAGACTTACCAGTCATGACCAACTAAGACGTCAGAGTAAAATACATCTTGAACAACTCGAGAAATGCAAGGGGGAATTGGTTAGAATGAGGAAAGTGGAGATAGAGCACAAGAAACAGTTTAATGCGGTGTCTTGCGAATGTCAACGGCTGAATGAGCAAATCAGCTATTTAGAGCAAGCAAAGCTGAAACTTGAGTACACACTGGAAAGATCAGGAAGCATAGAAAATAATGACATTTGCAATACAATAAATCAACTTGATAATGATGGTCAAACACATAGGAAGCTTAAAATTGCCATCAGTGAATTGCAGACACTAATAGGACAATACACAGATATCAAAGCTGATTCAGACCCCGAGAAAGTCGTAGGTGCTGTTTACAATGTACTTGAAAGTAAGAACTCTGAAATCGAAGAATTCAAAACAGCTGTCTGCAAGCTAAAACAGGACATAGACAGGTTATCACGTCGTGAAGATTCCAGTGGTACGAAAGAAGAAGAGGAACGTGGTGCCCAAAATAGAGGCGAACGATGTTCAGTAGAGCCAGAACTTGATCTTGATTCAGTGAACCATACTGCTGTAGCAGCTGCAAATGTACGTTCAGACGATAAGGCATTTCAAGAGCAGGCGCCAGGAAAGAAAGAAATGGTGTCACGGATGGATGGAAGAATTTCAAAGAATGATAACAAGAGGGATTCGCTCTTGACCTCTGCCAAAAAATCTGAGGTCCTCGTGAACAAAAGTGAAAGGAAGACTGGAAAAGATTGTTTTTCTGAGGAGATGAAAATAGAAGATATTGGTATAGAAGAGACGTCTGACTTATTTGATGACCACTTAGCAGTGCAAAGGTAATCTCTATTTAGATCTTTTATGTTTCTCTTATATTTCATCTTCGCCAGAACCACAGTAAATGCAATCAATAAAGCTGGATAGTTAGTTTCATTCAGGTGCTACCGGCGTCCTTAGCTTAAGTGATAAACCTAAAAAGAAGTCATAATGCATAAATTATTACAATGTCATACGTCATTTGTTTTGAAAAGGTCGCCAATAGGACTTATTTATTGTTCTTATTTACAGAACGTGACACTTGGCAACAACTGTACTCATGCAAAACATGGTCGTTGACTAAAACCCTTCCATGGCCGGGTGTGATAAGAAAATTTCTTATATTTCACTATTGCAAGTAAACTTCCAGCTCCAAGTACAAGAAGGAATATAAAAGCTAACGAGAAGCAAGAACAATATCATATTATATGTGGAATAAGGGCTTTTATAAAAGTTCATTAACATAAAAATCGTAAGGGATGAAACATTAATGAGTCAGATTTTTATGTCATTTATATTTGTAAGTCGTATTTTTGACGTTTTCTTTTCTCTGTTTATAGTGGGAAAAGGGCAAATACCGAGAAACATACTGGCTGTCTTCCTGGAAACGATGGTAGTAACGGCAAACAGGAATTTAAGGCCTACATACCATCAGCCGTTTGCATAGCAACGAAGGTAAGTGCATCAATGATGGTTGGGTTCCAGTGGCGTAGCTATGAAGAAACGTTAGGGAGGCAAAGGAGGGACAAAGTTCAATTTCATTTTGAATATCGTTTTGATTCTATAAACAAAGAATTTGAAACAAGGCCTTGAATGGAATGGAAAACGTACAAAATCATAAATATACTTTCCACTTCGTGTAAGGGCAAAATGATCTTCTTAGAATTAATTGCAATTTTGTTGTCATCCGAGTTACGAGACTGTTCCAAATTATAACATCAACTTTTATGAAAAAAAAATTATATATTTACTGTGACTTTATTGTACTAAGGAGCTTGAATCAGTCCGTCGATCTTCTAAAAATCTAATAAAAGATCTAGTAATGCTGAGGCAAACAATATTCTTATACGTACAATTGAGGGAATACCTTAATTTTAAAGTCTTTAGTGAAGAGTGAACAGCATTGCATAAATTGTTTGTTTATAGTATAACCTTGCTTCTAGTGTAATAAAAGGTATGGTTTTAGTAAAATAATTAAATACTCCTTTATCGTTTAGGACCTTCCATCGCCATCTCCATCCCTTCTTGCTCCGCTTACCAAAGAAGGAAGCAGCTTACATTCTTGCAGAGAAAGGAAATCATCCCTGGGACCGCTTCCCCCAATAGAAAAGCAGGTGAAAATTGCCAAAAAGTCAAAAGCAGGGAAGAAAAGAGCTAAAAACAAAGAACGTCGGGGAAATGAAACTCTTCGGTCTAACAAAATATCAGACTTGTCACAGGAGAAGATATCAAAGGCTTTTGTTTTTGAAGATAACGAGGTGGAATTTACAAACGACGAAATCGCATACTTGCTCGACAATTTTTAGTTAAAGTTTGATGATTAGATCCTAGTGACTACTGCTTATCTACTGTAGAAAATATTGATACTTGTACTATCAGTAAGGATCAACGCAAGTTTAAAAGGAAATCTGTAAAGTTGCAAATTTGTTTAATGCTTTGTGAATTAGATGTAACCTTTTAAATATGACAACAAATTGCAAATTGTTTTCATGAAAGAACAGTAAAATGCGTATACCGAATCCAATTGCAAGTACGTTGCTCCGTGGTGTAAACTTCTTTTCATACGTTAACACAGTGGCGTAACAAGGAATTTACATAATACCATCATGCCCTCAAGATAGGCCCAGGCCCAACACAGGTGAGCTTTATAATTTGGTTAGCCACTGTCAGACCTGGAGTCCTTTGAAGATGGGATGTATTGTTGATCTGCCTTAAATCAGAACCTTCCGTTGCATTCGCAATGTAAGTCCAATATCAACGTAACTGCCGTTTCTGACTTCTTTACAAAAACCCAGTTTTTTGAAAGGTTAAAATTTAAACAGTTCTAGTTCCTTCTCTAATAAAGGCTTTGAAGTCTAATATGGTTTTGGCTTCATAATTTGGTAATTGTATTTCGTGTTCCAAACAACAGCGTCATTAGATTCTGGGCGGAGAATGTTCTATCCAAATCTCCTGATTTATAAGTTGAAACTGCCGCTAACTTAACTCAACAAATAGACCGAGTTTCCTCTGAACGAATATTTATTAACACTAATAATTAAGAAAGATACAATGATTCGACTTCCAGCAAAGTCGTCCACACCCTACACTCCTTTCTTCAAATCCACAATTCTACCAAACTCCTCAGGCTGAACTGACTTAAAAAGCATGTCTGTTGACGTCACGTCACGTGTCTTTCGACGCCCAACTAGAACTTAGACTACTTTCTGATCACCTCCTCTATAATGCGTTAGTTCGTCTGTTTTATCTCATTTGAAATGTCTTTATCAATGAGACCCATTTTGGACCCAAGGGACGGATGATATAAAATTTAAGTCTTCTAACTTGTGCATAATTGGGTGTGATTCCGCAGCATATTTTCACAGTTCACTACTAATGAACTCTTTAGAGTTAAAAAATTCTACTTTTGAGTGTTGTACTACAAGGCCTGTTTCATGAACAAGCACCACTCAGTTTCTCGATTTCGTTCATTACGTTGCATTGCTTAACATGAAATATACGTTAACTTAGTGCAAAATACTCAAATGGGAAATGGAGAGGACATTCTGGCTGGCTGATATTCTGCAAATATTCCTCATTACAAGTTTTTATGCTCTTATTACTCTACGTTTTATGCTTTTACTGGTTTGAAAATGCTGGAATAAAATCCTTCATTATAAATACGACAATAATGAATGGAAAACAAAAGGGATTCGTATGCAAGGTTAATTCGAACCTCTTTTATCATTTCTATTCGTACCGAATAGCAAATACAGGAACTCGATGCATAGTTTATACCTGTACTTGAGTGATAAGGCCCTGTCAAACAGTTTCGAACGGAATATACTGACAACGCATTTAGCGTGACAAAATGTGGTAAACTCGAAATAAGTCGAAATAAAAATGCAAATCCAGCATCCTTCTTAGAGTGTTGAACCTGCTTAATAGCTGTTGGGGAAAAGTTGTACAAATCACGTAGCTTTATTAAATGTAAAGATTTTGCATCTAGCGATCGAGACATTCCTCAATTGGCAAAGAAACGACTCTTTGGGCTAAGGTGAAGTGTACTCAATGAACCTTCTAATATCTAGTGTACTAATTGAACGTAACAGACGATTGAAAGTAAATTCCTTTCTTCTACTTTCATTGTTGTGACATTATTGACTTGTAGTGACAGTCTTCAGACCATGGCCTAAATCGGCGAAAGCTGTCTCGACACAACATAATGCCAGCATCGTTGGTTACCTTATCACATCACTGCTACTAGAATGTACTGGTCTATTGAAATATCAATCTCAACCCATACCTATATGCGCGTATGATTAGGTTTTAACAAGTTAAAGACATGAAAGTACTTACCATGCTTTAATCAATTTGAATGAAGGCGGGAGCATAGCCATTAGCTCCAAGAAGTCGAGAAGTGAAGAAAAAACGATTCTTTACTTCAACGGAGGACTGGGACTAATGAGACAGATCTTCCAACTGCGTCTGTTCTGTATAAAATGCCAATTTTTATCTGGTGTATAGACCACCGCGAGTATCCCATGTTTCTTTATTGTCATTCTAATGAAACTCTGAAGGAATATCTCTGCTTCCACTTCAATGAAGTGAACTCTGGATGCTAAGTAAGGCGCAGAGAAAAACACTCATTTTAGCCATCTTTTAAACATGGCCGACGTTGCCGTTCGCGTAATATCGCCGCTGGAAACTGCACTAAATCGCTTCCTTTGTACACAAAGAATAGTACTGATCATTTCTATTTGGGGAGGGGGTATATAGCTAGCCCTCATAATAATCCAAGCCTTCAGGCGTGGATTTACACACTCCTACCCGTTGGCATGCACCGTCCCTGGGCTTCTGCACTCCTACCTGAAATAAAAGTTTGTCGATGTTCAATTGCCTCTCTTCCGCCCAGGCTCTTTTTATCGTCTCAGCTCCGTTCTTGTACATCTCAGATTCTTCTTTGTTCACATGAGCACCCTTTATTCAATGGCTTATCTGGCAATCTGGCAAAGTTACATTGATTAATTACTTACGTATTGAGGACCTTACTGTTTTCGGACGTCGCCAAAAGATATAAATGGTATCAATGCGAAAACTACATGCTCGGGACATTAACGTATCAAATTTTACCCCAAGTCAGATGGAGAGGGCCATGGTTAAGAAAGCCACGAACAGGAGTTGAAGGCAGGACTGGACAACCTCCTTAAAGACGTATATTGTGTTAACGTAGACTTGAGGCCCGATGGAAGTTGGCTCGAAATGACAAAACAATTAAAGACTCAGACGATACTTAAAAGAAAAATGCTTGTAACGTTTGATCTTGTCGATTTTATGCTATTATAGTCAAGTGGAAATCGAACCCACAATATTCCTTTAGCGTTCCCTCGTGCGCCCCGTACGCGTTCCCTCGTGCGCCCCGTACGCGTTCGCCGAGCGGTGACAGTGACAATACATACCAAACTACAGATTCTAATGCTAATCATCTTTTAACTCTTGAAATAAACCCGCAAGAGAGTACAAATTACAAGAAGCGACATTAATAAACCACAAGACTGACGAAATCCATCGAGAAAGTGGAAACACAAAATATACTGGGCGGTTAACATAGGCAATCATATTAACACCCAAACTCGGTATATACCACTTATCTAGAACGTGCTATCATCAAGTATGACTTGGGATGCCAACCTCGCTTTCAAATCTCAAAACGCACACAAGTAAGCTTTCTATCAAGGCTCCATGGTTCGTTAGCCAAGTAATCCTAACGACAACAAAATGGACGAACAATCAGCCAAGTGTATCAGTAAGCTATTCTACAACTAAATCTCTAACTGATCCCCTAACAATAGCCGTTACTACTTCTCATGTGATGACTTAACGAACTTGAGTTTAAAGCTATCATCACATGCAAAAATAAAGATCAGAACGTGAGCGCAAAATTATGGGGAAACAAAGGCAGACCAGCGTCATACTGTTTGTTGTCACTCGATGATCGACAAGCAAAATTCTGCACAACATTCACGATGCGCCTTAACCCTGTAAATGCATAATACACGAATTCTAATTGTAAAAACATTACTTCTTAACAACGTATTGTCAAGATTTTGAAAATTAATGGTTTTAAATCCTGAACAAGAAATCCTCTTTGCAAATGAGAGATAGAAAATATATTAAGAAGAACAACGTCTCGAAATTTCGATGAGAAACGAAATCAATGTGTTGTTGCAAATAACACGTACCATGAATAACAAATTTTCGGTCACGTGTGGTTTTGAAAAGAGCGTACGCTAGAAACAGGTAATTTTGGCCGATAATCCACAGGATTCTTTGCTTTGATGGATGCAGCTTCCGGAGCGGGAAAATGAAACAGAGAACGCACTTTTACCATTAAAATCAAAGAATTCTCTTGGTAGTTGGTTTCAATCAAATGTTGGCCGATTGCTAACTTACTTTTCGATACTTTACTACGCCTATTTAATACGCATGTTGCTCGTTTATGTCAGCAATCTGTGCGACGAAGGCCTCTAAAGGCGCTCTCATTGTCGCACGTAAATTTGTAGAGCAATTAACCTTTCCGTGTGAAATGTATTACGAAAACATCAATTACTTGGAATGGAATGTAACGGAAACTTTAAAATATGCGTTCAGACCACTGGTTAACGGATCTATTTGATGAAAGACAATTCAAAGATTTGAGGTAGACTGATTTTGTGTAATGATGAACCTAAACATGAAGAAATGTCTAACATTAGCCAGAGCAGAGAACGACTTAGAACGTAACGAATTGCAATCGTTTCATTGACGACGTCGGCAGTGAACACACGGAAATATCATGTATAGACGGCCTACTTAGACTTCCTTTGTGTGCGTTGCTATAACAAGAGGGTTGATAGCGGTTATGTTAGGGTACCCACTTGCCATACGCTTTGCGCTTCGTGTATACGTTCAATTGGCGTCTAATTGTTGGAAACCATATTTACAACAGTAAGCTCGTGCAATAAATTAATGTAAACAAAGTGTAGAACGATCTTTACCTGCCCCCGCTTTCTGAAAGGCACTATCGATATAAATACTCTATCTGAAATATACAAACAGATTACATCAAACACGAGAAAAGGCTGAACAGATACTCTAGAAAAGTTAAGGTCAATACATCAATATACAAAATAGTTAAGGTGTCAATTTGTAAGGAAATACGCCACCGATATGTTGTTGTAAAAATAAAGTCATTTGAAATAACATGATACATCAACAAGACTCGATCCAAAATAATTAGTCAACAAACTTACTTGAATTGTTATCTAGTGTAATCTAAAGTAACAGTGATGCTACAACCCTGCAATGTCTAGTGTCTAGTTTTCTCTAATAGTAGACTGGAGTAGAAGCCAGATACAAGATTAAACAGGGCAATTGTTGAAAATGAAAGACAGGTGTAGTATGAAAGCATACGAAAACATTTCTCTTTTCCTCCTTAGTTACAACATATGTTTTAGGAGGCCATCAGGGCCAATAGGTGCAAAAATGAACCATAGGTCTCGGAATCGGAAGAGCTGGGGTGGCTTCTGTCCTTTGGCGAATTTCCAGGGGTAGTCACAGCTAATACTCTTCAATTAAACAACACCTTATGTCACAAATGCTTTCCGGGCAATACATTTCCCAAGTGCAGACACCTCTCGTCCGGGCCCTTACATCCCAATCTGCGAAATTGATTACATGTGATTTGCCTAAGCGAGTCGAGGATTCTCGGGTTCGGATTGACTAACGACATAAGGGTTTGTACAGATGTGAAACTGAAGTGTCACTACGATGAAAACTACATCAAAACGCTTTGTACAAAAGCGTCCAGAAAGCTATCTTTTCCACTGGTTCCCAGCCTTCTACATGGTCTGCCAGCTCCAATGTAACAGAGACTATTTCAAGGTAGATTTGAGCCAATATGGGATTTACTGACTGAGATCGCTAATAGTATTGTTTGTAACAGCTTATGTTTCCAAGAAAAACCGGGGACAGGGGAAAATCTGACTTACGCACCTTGGATCCTTTATCTCAGATTATTAGTAATGATATGTAGACAATGTTGCCGAGGAAGCAGGATGAGAAACCGTTCTTGAAACTGAAGAATTTGAGATGAAACGTGGCTATACTTATAGGTCGGTTAAACAGATCGCTTCGGGCTTCATATTAGAATATTCTAGATAAGACTGGTTTTTATTAAAGCTTAAGGAATGTCTCACCTCAGAGTTGAGCGTATTTCAACCCAATCGATTTGTACTATTTAGTTGGAATACTGATGGGCACACAGTGAGAAAGCTTCATCTAAAACCCCAATAAAGAGTATCTTCGTCAATATTATACAGCATATTGGTAATCTGAACTAATTCTGAAGGCAAGACTGCTTTAAAATTTCCGAACCATACTGGCATCTCCTACCCACCTAGATCACACGTTTACAGGTACCGAGACTATGCCACCGATACGCTAATGTCGATAACCCGAATACACAAAAACTGCGACTAGTTCAGTCATATGTGTAGAAAAAAGCGATTGGGGGACTATTCTCGCAATAGTTCTTAAATAAGAAGCGTTGGACGTAACGAGAATAAGCACAAAAATACTTCGACGAAAGTCTACACAGCGAAATCTAGAATAAATTATCTGTTATGTTCGACATACTACTGATTGGATTCAGAAGTGGCACGATTGACATACGTATAAGATGATTAGTTTATATGATTAACGCTTACTATCTAGCCCGGATGATGCTACCATGTACATGACTCGATTTGTCGGTAAATGTAAGCAGTCCATCAAAGTAAGAGTCTCCACTTGGCGTTTAGAACAGTACAAAAGTAAATCGCCCTGCCTACACAATTCGACGAGAAAAAAAATCATCCAACTGATTTCTTCGTCATGCTAAGCAAAAAAAAATCAGCAAACTGGTTAACGGTGGAATAAAGTATTTTGTTACTCTGAAGCCACTTTTCCTGCCTCATAGTCGTTTTCTTACATTACTCCCATGATTTGACAGTTCAAAAAAAACAGGACAGGTAAATTGCAGTCATCTGCTTAAATTATTGAGAAACAATACCATACAAAATTGTAAAAATGTGAGCGATATATAATTGTTTCTACAAGCCGCTCGGGAATGCTCAGAAAATAATAATTTTGCACGAGATGAACTTAGGCCCGTTACGGGTATACCTTCGCCTCAGTATTACTCAGGCTGTAAGTACTAAATACAGAGTATATAAGTTTGAAGTCATAACGTTATTAAAACTAGATTTTTGACATAGATTCGCAATCGCTACTCCTATAAAAGCGTAGTCAATCAAAATTTGGGAACGATATCGTAAAAAAAGGTCGAAATACGACCTTTTAAGGTCATATTGCAGTCAAAACTTTGCTACTTGAACCCAACTCATAATTTTACGAAATGAGTAAAATCAACGTAAAACCTTTAACAGGTGTAAATGGTTGTTTTTCGTAGTTGAACAAGATCTTTTGTGTGCACACTTTTGATGGACGGGTATTGAAAAACATTGCTTTCGTCGAAAAAAATTTAGATGACGTCATCCCTTTAGTACTCTATCGACAACTTTAAGTAGAACGCGTTGACAAGCAATTTTGCGTACTTGAAACAAGCCAGAGTGACAAATCTGATATGATACGTAACTAATCGTCTGAGTATAAAAATTAGAAAACTTAATTACATATACAAAACAGTATAAATTATAAAGATATACGTAATATATAGCACCGCATTGTGCACTCGATGCTCTTGCATACATCGATTAACTTGAAAATCAAAAAATAAAGAGGTTATTAACGAATTCGTTAGATATTGTGCTGTTTTTCATTACTTTTTTCATTATCTCAAATGATCAATCAATTATTCAATTAATCTATCAGCTAGTGGCCATCATTTTGAACCACCAATTATCCAAAGAATCACATAAACAACCAAACAACAAACTATCATCAGTGAAAAACCCTATCAACCAACAAGTCAACCTACAAATCAATCAACCAATAGATTCGACGGCTCAAAGAAATCACTAGATAAATAAGAACATTCCATGTTCCTGTTGCAGACTATCGTACGTTATGGGTAATCTCGCGTTTTGCCTTGTTCTTATACTGCCCTAAGCAAAGAGAGGCCAGGGTATTTACGCAGAACCACCTAGCGCTACCTCGTTCTCAAAATCGAAGCCCCTCGAAGTCAACATATAATATAAATATAGAAAGCTTAAGGATTAGCAAGCTTTCTTTAACTACGTATTAAGCTGCACTGAGCAAGCAATGGGATTATATAAACTGGAGCTGGCAAAATTGATGCAATTTTTAACATATATTTTTTAGCCAAATACGAAAACCAGGTAACGCAAAATGGACAGGCTTATCTATTCTGGCCTCTATACGGTTAAAACAGTCGACAGCAAGGCTAAACGTAATATGATCCAAAACACAGGATGGTTTGGAAAATCCCTATTTTAACTAAGCCTCGATTTCAGGTCAACGATGGTAGCAGCGTAATATCAATCAACTGCGAACTATGAAATGAGTGGAAGATAGTACTTCATTTCGCAGAGAAAATATAAACAAAACGTTGATGTATAGATAAGAAAGCCAAACAATAGAGACAGGCAAAGGCTTTGATATCTATACCTTAGTGTCATTCCTTTAAAGTGAAAGTACAAGATTTGGGTTATGTACTATGAATATGATGATGAATTGGCTTGAACAATCATTCTGGCGGAAGTAAGGAAGACGTCACAAATTTATATACTGATGGCGTTAGGTACTTCATCTGGATCCAAGTAAGGATAAGGAATCCTTCTCATTTTGTTCCTCTCCTTGATTATGAGACTGATACGCGCTAGATCTTCCCTAAACCTGAAAACGAAAATGTAAAATCTTAGTCAGCTAATGTCAAACATGGGTAAAGACTTGATTAAATGGGCGAGAAAGAAAGACCGGAATAAGGAGTCAATCGATAGCTCTCTGTCAATCAATCTCTCATAGTGAGAAAATGATATTGTAATCGAAATATCGTATTCTAGCAGGGCTGAAGATAGAAACGAATTTCCATTAAACGAAGCCGAGTCATGTCGAACCCAATAATCGAGAACGTTTTAATAGGTATGGAAAGGGGTAGTGGCGATACAAACATCCCATGAGATAGGAATATATCAGCGAACTGAACTTTAGAAGGTACAGTACTGGGCGGCAGAGATCATGGATGTAATTTCTTTAAGTGGCCTTTCCCTCTCTCCCTTTACATCCCTCTTCTTTTAGGTGAGGAGGCAAAAACACTGCAGGCCCTAAGCGTTTAATCTATTACAAAACCATTGTTTCCATGTTTACAATCTTCTCTATCTAAGTGGCCACCTCCAATCGTTGCAGGTACTCAAATGCAAGCCACTAGGTTCGGTCCTATTTAAAGCCATTCATGTAACGTCAATACCATAACTTATTTACCCGTACAGCACGAGATAACTCAATAGAATAAAAGGGAAATTCGAAGTAAACGTATCGTATCTATATCATACAAACTGAGTATAAGTGAAAACATATTTCTCGTCCTTTCCTTTCTCGCTAGATTGGGCTGTCATAGAGTCAAATAAAAACAAAAACGTCTCTGCAATATACCGTCGGGCTCTACAAAATTTCTGCGATACAAAATTTTACATGTGTTTGTGACTTGTTAAGCAACTCAATACCAGGTAACGCTACCACAAAAGAAAGTTTAGTCCAACTGATGGTGTAATCATTCTTTCATTTTCTAAGCTTACTGTCGTTATCCCTCCGCCACGATACAATAGCAATCTGCAGGAGTACAGTGGATGATACCTTAACAGCAAATGGAAGCGGAAAGCTATATGACGTTATCCAAAAGTAACGGATCTTGCAGACAGCAAAGCAGAATGACGTCATTTCATGCTCTTAAACGGGTAGTTGCTAAAGATGAATACCAGCGTCCATTTGACTCCTGAGCCATATATTTAGCAGTCTGTCATTAAGATGCCCCTGGCTAGAATTGGTCTCGATATCGAAACTAATATACACAGTAAAACTACTAAACAGGCTAATGATAAGTAAAGGGTAGTTGTGGCTTACTAAGACTTTCTATTTGGGCTAACAAGGCACATACTTAATGCCCATGGCCATCAATACAAAACCATCCCACGGTTTGAGTTTGATATCGAGGAGCTGTACATTAAAGGCATGTGTGGCTTACTAAGGACTCTCAGTTTGGGCTAACTAGGCACATACTTAGCGCCCATGGCCATCAATACAAAACCATCCCACGGTTTGAGTTTGATATCGAGGAGATGTAAATTAAACGTAGTCGACTAAAAGCATGGGTTTATAATTCACTAACAAAACTAAGCCTAAATCAGAAATGCGAGGCTTATTTGTCAGCTAAGACCAGTCATCCCGTCTTCTTACACCATCCACATTTAATCTTCCTAACACCATATACGGTGGTACTACCTAGATTGGTTATCATTGCATTTATCCCTCGCCCCTTTGGGTTTATTCTATTTTGAATAACCCTTTACTGCCTGTCTTAAAAACCTTGCCTTAATGAAAATAATGCCAAAAGCATCAGAGTAACACTGCTTGATTTCAATGCTGTCTTTTTGTTGACATTAAATTAACTATGGAAAAGAAAAGGCTTAAAAAGAGTAGCAACGAGAGAAGGAGAACTGTGTGAACACTGTGCAACAAAGTTCTTACGTAATTTCAAACGAACTACAGCCGCCTCATTTGCAAAAATGATGACAGTCAGACTTATGTCCTCTGGAACTTCTACTTCCAACGTGATCACCCGGCTAGACAGCTAAAATACCTATCCACACATATTTAGAACGGATGAAGCGATTTATGGGTTTATCACGCTGTGATTCTTTACATGTCTTAAGTATGAGGTCTGACAAAGGAGAGTGAGAAGCTGAATTCTTCACGAAATGGATCAGGGATTTCCGATAAACATATTCGGCTATCGACATGTCAGCTATGAGTTGTCTTGAATGATTGATCAAACCCTTGTATGCCTAAAAATAAGAAAGTAGTTACGAATAAAGTCATAGAGAATGAAGTATTACCTTTCTACAGCCTTGAGGCACTTTGGGTCATACATGTACTGCACCTCAAAATCGCCGAGAGGATTTGTTCCTCTGTCGCTCAAAATCTTTGTCACTACCATGATACTCAAAGTTGTATCTTTCTGCGGTAACTGGTCTATGATGTCCTGTTCCGTTAGTTCAAGCTAAAACAGAAAACAAAAATTGCATATAGCATGTGTAGATTTTTGAAAACAGTCCATGATCCAACAAATTATCATTTTAAAGTTATTTATTTCAGGCGGTTTAATTAGGTTTAGACATTGAAAGCTGCTATCAACAGAAGCCTAGTTAAAAAATGGGAGTGAAACGAAATGAAATCATAATAGTAAGTTTCCATGTTCAATTTTTCAAGTCATACATATTCCAAATCAATTTGTACTAGTACAATCAGTAAGACTGCTTCTCAGACTAAGAGAAGCCACCTGATAAATACTACATTCGCTACTAAACAAACGAACTTAAAACTTTCTCCACGAAATGATGGAGAATGATGAGGGAACTCCCAGCGTGCCTCTGATCGGCTTATCACGACACTCAAAATTAGCAGGAAAATGACTAGACGACTTTTCTCAAAGCCTTGAGTTGGAAGGATTTCTGTTACTGTTTCACCAGGTTCTTTACAAATGGAATATCAAGCAACAAGCTGTGACGGTTTATCTGAGAATTCCTTACCTTTGTCCTTGGGATCTTCCCCCGCAGTAATGCTGGATAATTCGGAGGGAAAGCATATTCATCATACTGATTAAAATTGGCGGCAGCGTGGCCAACGCTACTTAGGAAGATAACTGACGTCAGTGTTCTGATTAATTGATCATTGGTCTCAAACTTGCCATCGCCAGGAACTCCCTAAAATAAAAGAAGAATCACTAATGAAAACACGAGTTGACCTTTCTATGCATAATTTTATATTCTTGAATTGAAATCGTCTTAACGATTCTAAACTTCACATTCTGATGTTATTCAAATGGCTAACACGCCATTAGAAATGAAGTAGCCATTTGATTACAGCGATAGTGTCACATGATCAGTGCGTCATATGACCAGTGTGTCACATGATCAGTGCGTCATATGACCAGTGTGTCACATGATC